>CAJQZJ010032196.1:731331-748913 GCA_907164525.1 Lophiomys imhausi | reverse complement strand
GTGTGTGTGTGTGTGTGTGTGTCTACATACATTGCTCTTATGTGGATTGCCTCTTCATACCTTTGCTTATTTCTTCTATTGGCTTATTTGTCTTTTTCTTAGTGGCATTTAGAGTCCATTATACATCCTAGGTAATGCCTCTTTGTTGGTTCTATGTGTTATAAATATCTTCTCTCCCTTTTTGTAACTCATCTTTTCATTTATTTATGACTCATGTTAAAAATTTTATAACATAAACTGTCCTTATTAAGTAGAAGTGAATTACTCACAGAATTGCACTCCATAAACCAGGCTATTGGGCTCTTCTTCCCTAGTGTACTGCTTCTCCTTTTAAATTTATTTCCTTTGATAGAAAGCATATGTTCCTAATACAAAATTCAAAACTTGTAAAATGATAAACAAAACCTTCCTCCTCTTCCCCAAGACTCTCACTCAGTTCCTATCCCTCTTCCCATAGTCAAGTGGGAGTGGGAAAACACGTATTTCTATACCTTTATCAATATATTTTTTCCACAAAAGTGGTAATATGGTTCGTTAACCCTATACATTTTTTTCACTTACTATGAATCTTCAAAATATCCGTGTACATTACAAAGTAGTATCCATTATTGATATAATACTTTCAGCATGACTTCCTTTTGTTTCTTTTATACCTGTTAACATTCCATAAGCACAAAGGAAAGTGATGGCCTCATGAGCAAGACCATGCCAATTCTGGGACAATGACAAAGTTAGATTCCATTTGCTTTTTCCACCTGAAGCCAGTTAGCTGTCTTCACAGTGTCTTCCTACTATTCTTCTTTGTAAAATGAGAACAACGTAGCGGGAAGAGATAAATTACATTACTCAAGTCGGGAGTTTATATTACACTTATGCATAGTAAACGTCAGCTTCCCTTCCCTTACAAACCAGTAACAAACACTCTACTGAGAAACATTTGAATTACTCCCCAAGGTTTTCAATATACACAAAGCTGTTAGAGGTACCTTGATACATATATTCATTTTGTGTATGTGCATGTGTGTGTATACATATACTCATATATTCATATACTACAGTCAATAAAGGGGAGTATACAGCAAGATCAAAGGCTATATCTATGAACAAAGATATTGTTACCCTCAGAGAGTTTGCATTAATATACACTACAATAAGTTACAATATGTAGGCTACCATATGTCTCACTTTGTGTTACAAAGATTTCAGCTTTATCCACTTAATATACTTTAAAAGAACAAAAACAAAAAACAGTGACTGGATGTGGAGCTCAGTGACAGAGTGCCTGCCTACATGAGAAGTCCTGAGTTCAGTCCCCATCACTGACAAAGTGGGGGCAGTTTGACATTTTGCTTCATCTTATTATGAATGAAGTGTTTTCGCCTATTCATGTCATATTTATCTTCTTTTTGTTGAAATATACTCACTTCTATGACAGTTATAACCTTTGCATTTATTAGTTCATAAGGTATTTTAGATTTTTAAAGTTGTATCACATTTGTTTAATATATTTTGAATGTTTTTCCAGTTTTGCCTTTTTCTTGTGTTTTTGGTTTGTTTTGGTTTGGGGGTTTTTTTTGGTTTTGGGGGGGGTTGGGGGTTATACTTTCCATAACAGTGAGTTTAATCCTTTTCTTTTTTTCCTGGATTTTGGAATTTTGTAACATTTGTAGAAAGGCTTTATAAGAACCAAGATTCTGGAACATTCTCTCATTATTTCTTCTGGTGCTTTCTGGCTTTGGTATGCTAGCATGTATGCTTTTCCTTTATTTACACTTATTTTGGGAGAGAAGGTCACTCGCTGTGCTTTTTCCAAAACGCTACCAAAAAACTGCACTCGGGGCTCCCTCTGGAAGCTGAGAGCTGCCCTGGCAACTTGCCTGCTGACTTGTGACAATAGTCACACTTGAAGATTCTGAGCCTCAGAAAACAACGGATCCCAGATGTCCTTTTCCTGAAGTCACATAAAACCCAGAGCAAGCGGACGAGCTGTGCCCGGATCCCTGATCCTCAGACTGTGCGAGGTGACTGTGTGTCCTTTTGAGGCCTCTGAGTTTGCAGTAATCTGCAACAAGAAAGACTAAGCTAAGTAGAATGCACTCCCAGAACACTGTGAGCACAAACAGTCTCTTAGCATATAAACTTATGGCAGAGGGTAGAGCTGAGGTAAATGTCAGCAGGTCTATCCCTGAGTTTACAGGGGTGTGAGTAGAGGAGTCCAGACTGCCCCCAACACTCCAAAGTTCAAAACTTTGGCAAAGCTCTTTCACAAAGCCTGAGATAAATACTATTTATTAGTATTCAGAATTTGTCTACATTTTAATCTCCTGTGAGTGTAGAGTCAATTTGGAAAAGGTGATATAATAATTTATATCCAGAGATGAGAAGGCTTGTTTTAGGAGAATTGAAATTTTTCATTTGTCTCTGCCTCTGTTCTTCAGGTACCCTGGGGGTTTGCGTCTTAGTGATTTTCTTTTTTATGGTTAGAAAATGTAACCACAAAACCTGCTCACAGCTATGGCTCTGAACACTTCTGTGGCAAATCAGTGTTCTAGAATTTCACGTGTTATAGTAAAATGAACAGATGCAACCAGGTGTATAATTTCCAACTTGGTATTAATTTTCTTTGTCCTAAAGCAAGCTGTTCTATCTCCTTCAAAAAGAACTCTAAAAACTGTTGGTTTGCCAACTAAAATGTTGATTGATCAAATCTGTTTCATACTCTCAGATCCAAAATTCAAAACTATTATTTCCATGAAAATCTTTTTCCTTTGTGTCTAGTTAATTTGAGTGTGTGATATCGTTATTTTTGTGCAAGATTTTTTTATAAATATAATAAATTTTATTAAACATTTTTAAAAGCTTCTTTCTCTCCCACAATATGGTCTGAACATCAAGTTATTGCGCTCAGCTAAGACCAATGGCCATAGCCTGCATTGTTTTAGATATTTCTCTTTGTGGAAGACAGCACACATCTGGAAGCTGGAACCAAGTTGGAAACATTTGCTAACTAGCTTTCTTAGTGCCAGAAGGTTCTATGTAGGCTGCTGGGAGGAGGAAAGTTTTACCTGCCTGTGAATGCCTCCCACTACAGTAAGAGCTCATCTGGCAAGACATTCCCATTGGTTCAATTGTGGCATGGATGTTACGGGGGCAACAAACTGCTTTCTGGTTGTATTTAAGGGCCCCCACCACAGGAAGGAATGCATACCTGGTAATAAACCCGGACAAAAACCTGTGGCTGGAGAGGTCATATACCCCATAAGAGAATCTACTGCTGTTGTTTTGTTTGCCAAATGGATGTTGCATCCCACTGCCTTCTAAATACACACCCACAGGTTAACACAGCTCTCACCCCTCCATCTAATGCTCTTTACTGTGATTAGACAGTGGCTATCACAGAGACTCACAAATAGTCAGAGTCCAGAAAGTAAGTGACTACGAAGTGCTCGTCAGCAAATGGGATCTCTATGTCACCCCTTCCCCATAAGGCTCAGAGAGTGACACAGAAAGCAGGCAAAAAATTAAAAGCCAGAGGTCTGGGGACTCTTGAAAAAGGACATCTTCTCTAGACATGATGGGGCCATTTCACTCATGAACACACAGCGTCTGTGGCTGCCTGTACAAGACCTAGACAAGATCCAGCAGTTTCTTGGCAGGGGCCCGCAAGGCCCCCGCCCTAGCTGAGAGCTATTGGCAGTTGGTGGGGAGTACACGTTCAGCTTCCTTCAGGAGTGTGGCTTCCCTTTAGGTTGCCCATGCCTCAGTGGCTAGCCCTTCTACACCCATGTGATTACAAGCAGCAGACACTGGACTCTGGATTATAAAGGAAAAAAAGATGAGGACACAAAGTTAGGAGGTGAACGCGGAGGGTGTCTCAGCGGACTTGGGAGTGGAAATGATCAGAGTACGTGGTGCAGGTGTATCAGATTCTCAGTGAATGGTGAATAAAATTTTTTAGGTTTTTTTTTTTGGTTTGGGTTTTTTTTATATTTATTTTTTTGTCATCTCCCATTTTTTGTAAAACATTTGAAATCAGTGTCTATCTTCCTATCTGGATGCAAATCCAGAACCTCAGTCACTCAAAGAACAGGTCCTCTCCAAAGTCAGGTTTTAGAAGTATGCTGTGGGTGAAGACAGATTTCTAAAGAGATCAGGGACCTACAGAGTCACCAAGAGTTAACAGCACTTCTCCCACTGAGTGTCAGAGTGCGAGCCACAAATAGAGGAAGCAGGACCTACTCATAATTATATTCATCATCTGGCTTCTAAGTTTCAGTGTCACATTGCTACTGCCAAACCTTCCAGAAAGTCAGTGTGCAGCAGCCTTCTGTTATCATTCCTGCGCTGAGTTATTAAATAGAAGGAGATAGATGGATGGATGGGTGGGTGGGTGGGTGGGTGGGTGGGTGGGTGGGTGGATGGATGGTTGGATGGATGGATAGATAGATAGATTGATAGATAGATAGATAGGATAGATAGATGATATATAGATAGGATAGATAGATGATATAGATATGAATGCTATAGATAGTATAGATATATAGATACAGATGATATAGAGATAGACAGATGATTTATAAATAGATGGATAGATAGATGATTGATAGATTGATAGATGATTGAAAGATAGATTGATGAGAGATAGATACATAGATAGAGATGATAGATATAGATATATGACTTAGATACAGATATTCTAGTGACGAGGCAGCAGTGAAAAGGACCTTCACTAAACCCCCTCACCTTGGGCCCCTGCAGGAACGGCCCGAGTGATAGCAGCCGACCTTTATGGAACATTGTACACAAAGCACTTTACAGAAGCCAGGCCCTCCTGCCACAAGGATCTGACGAAGATGATTAAATGACGAGTGTTTCCAAGAGGAAAGGTGGGGGATGAAGTGACACTGGAGGGGTCACAGGGGTGTGAGTGTCACTAGAGGGAAGGTAACAAGATACCACAGGGAGCAAGCCTCAAGACAGAAGTATCAGATGCCTCGGGAGGACTGGGGTTTAAGGGCTGGTGGCACAGAATGATGATCTGATCACAAGGTGCTCTGGGTTCCTGAGTGCAAACAGGACAGAATCACAATAATTACAAACTGGTAACTTTACCCTCTTTTCAGGTGATGCACATGTAGTACAGAGAGACTGAATGAGAAGAAGCCTGAGAGCCTAGACGATGAGCAGGGGAGACCAGGTGTGACACAACGCAGCCTCAGGTCTACAGGCTCAGCCACTGTTACTAAATCACGAGGTAAACCAAGGCAGACTAGAGCCAAGGCTAGGGAGTAACATAGACAAGAGTTTAGAGATAGGAATGGCCCAAAGTGCAGCAAACAGACTAACTGGACCCTTGCTGGGGGCGAGCGTATAACTGAATCCTGAGAGGTGATTAGCGTTCATCTAGCCATGCGACTCTCAGTGACAGATACTATTCTCATTCACTCTGATTCTGCAAAGAAGGAAATTACTGCAGGCAAGTAAACAGCTATAAGAAGGCAGGTGAGAGACACTCCCCTCTGGCTTCTCTTTCCCTCCCTGTTTCCTAATTCCTGCTTTCCTTTTACACACACAAACATGTGAAATATACACACTCAAATCTGGGAACTTCTTTAAATCTATTCCTGATATTTGTTGAGCATAACTAGAAAAAGCTGGCATGGACATTAAACTCAACAAACCATAAAACAAAAAACCAGTTTCCTAAAAGCTGGTCTTGACTATCAAACTAGCTTGAATAATCTGTTTTAGATTGTTGTAGGTTTTTTAAAAATGTGTGTGCATGACACACATGTTCATGCTAGCATGAATGTGCATGTGTGAAACCCAATCTTTTTAATTATTAAACACTTATTATTAACTATATTCACTTATAACAAATACACTTACTTAAATACTATTCCTATAAATTTCTACAACCCCTATGAATTCCTACAACCCCTAAGACCTAACCACTAAACCTATTGATAACTATTACAATTATTTTCATAAGGATACAGTCTCTGGGGCAGGTCCTCAGTCGTCAGGAGCACTGTCTCTGGGGTAGACTCTTTAATGCACTTAGCAGTCCTTTTTCTGGAATATCTCAGACGCAGGTTCGTCAGGGTAAATTGGCTATGGCGGTTTCACCTTAAATAAGGTTTGAGGTTTTCTTCTCCTGGGAGACCTCAGCCGTCTGTAGGTCAACTTACTTCCTTCATATCAGCAACTCTGCCGCTCTGCCTCAGTCTTTAAAGCTGGCCACAGTTCCATTCAGACAGGTCAAACCCCTCTAGGCAAAAGCTGAGCCACAGGTTTTAGTCCTTGGCCTTTTGCTTTCTTGCCGAGGATTTCTCTGCTCACCAGCTTCCTTGTGCCTCAGGGAAATCTGGCCATCAGTTCACCAACACTTTCTTCAGCAGGACTCACTAGCATCGGAGCTCTCTAGTATGGGGGTCCTTAGCACGCAGCTCGCCTGGGCTCATCCACTTGTCCTTAAATAGGATCGCTCCTTGTTCCACCTGCTTCAGCTTAATTTGGGCTCTGCCCACTTAGCAGCTGAAAACAATGCCAGGTCATAAAGTCTTTCCTTGTTTCACCTGGCTTCAACCTTGTTTTTGAGTCCATAGAGTCTCCCCTTGTTTCATGTGACTTCATCCATAAGCTGATAAGCTAATTGCTCACATTCAAGTTGATCTTCATGCCCCGGATTAAGAGACTGTATCAGAAACCTAGATATTTACTAAATCTAACTTATATTAATCTATTCCCTACACATGTGTGTGTGTAAGATGGAAGAGGTACCCAATAAGGCATAGCACAGCCAGGATGTGGAACAGAGGGGCCAGTGAGATGCTTGAGCAGGTAGAAGCGTCGGTCACCAAGCCTGACGCCTGCGTTCAGTTCCCAGCACCACACAGTAGAAAGAGGAAACCAACTCGTGAAAGTTGTCCTCCAGCCCCCATACATGCGCACACACACACACACACACACACACACACACTAAATAATAAATAAATGTAATAATTTTTAAAAATAAACCATGATGACCATAAAAGGTGTTGAGTGGAGCCTGTCAACCCATATGAATGTGAATAATAAGCACTTTGGCTGCAGCAAATGCTAACTTTGGGGGTTTCTGTGACGCTGGCATGGTTTAGCTTAAGCTAAGGCATTCAGAATGGTGTAAACATTGAAGAAGGCCGTTGTTTGGAGTGAACACTTGCTCTAAGCCTCATCACACGGGAACAAACCAAAAGGGAGTCACTTGCAGTGAGTGGCGTGTAATCAAACTGAACTCTGAAGTAGCCATTGTCCCTAAAAACAAGTTCACAGACCACCAAGGAAGAGTGTGCGTACCTGGTCCAGCAGGACAGGGAACCTAGTTACTTGTTTAACCTCAAAGGTAAGTGAAATGATAGTTGGGTTTTTGTTTGCTATTTCTGCTTTCTTCACCATTTTTCTACCTATAAAGTCAAGCTTCTCTGAGAGTTCATTAGAACAGCCATTCTATTTTATAGAAATAGATGGTACCCAATTCTAGAATCATGAGCAAAAGGGATAATTAGGCTAATACTAAATTTGTTGTAAATTTTCTCTTTTGAAAAATTAGAAAGTGAAAGTCTTCAGAATCAGGATCTTGAATTCAAGGCCAGCCTGGGCTACTTAATGAGTTGAGGTCAGCCTAAGCAACATAGAAGGAGCTTATCTTGAAAAGGAGAGAGAGGGAAAGTAGAAGACAGGGAGAGAAAAATAAAATATGTGAATAAGCATTCAACTGTAACACAATATGTGTAATCAATAAAGAAGTGAATATATTAAGATCATGAAGAACATCTATAAATCAAGAAAAGAAACAACTCATAAGAACAAAGACTGAAGAATATTTAACAAGTGAAGAACCAGTCTATAAAAACCTACAACAAGGAATAAGGAGCTAGGGATGTGGTTCGAGAGCAGAGCCCTTGCCTACAATGTGCAAGGCCCTGGGTCCATGTCCCAGCACTGCAAAACAAATCACTAAATATAACAACTATGCTGACATAAAGCCAACCTCATTACTACCCAAGATGCTTAAACAAAGATATGCACCAGTTCATCCTCAACAATATGAGCAAATTTTGCCCATATTGTTGAGGATGAACTGGCCTCTTGATACCAACCGTCTTAAACTGTTTAGGTTAAGAAAAACAAACTCCTAGTCATGCATGCATGTCACCTTGTTAGCTACTATGACAGTCTATCACAGATATTCTCTAAGCTACTCAGTAATCAAGTTGTTAAGAGACAAGCAACATTTGCTTATCTAAATACAAGAGATAGATAGGGCATCTTCAAGAACCCCAAGAGATCTGCAGAATATGGCATTCAAAGATGTGGTCTTAAATTAAGATTTTTTTTGATATTGTGACATATCAGCTCCTGACAGCACCCCCTATTCTACTCCAAGTAGAAGATAAGCATCGAAGAATCTCCAGTGTGAGATGGTTGAATTAGTGGCAAGCCTATCTCTTGGCATGTAAAAACTCCTTGCTTCAACTGCAGACAGACTGCTGTCCAAAAAGGACAAAACTTGGTAGCAGGGAAGTCGACAGCCTAGCTCTGCAAAGACAGGGTAGGTTAGTCCTTCATAATTCCTGCTCTACAATAAATGTCTGTCAGAGAAACAGGACCAAAAGGCTGAAGACTGATGCTGGAATGTATGGAGAGAAAATGGGAACTGTCCAGGTAGTCACTGGTTTGTCATTTCTTAGTATTGGAAGCTGCAGGCCCTGCACTTCCTATATAATCAGATATATTTATCCTTCTCAGCTCTCTGAGGTGGTTGAAGAATAGACAGCTTGAGTCTCATAGCTAAATTTTGAGTTGTTTAGGAATCAAGAGGGTGTTCTAGATCTAAGAAGATGGTTATAATAGTGATGCAAGTTAGTATGAAAGCTAAGTCAGTTATAGAACTTTAAACTCATGGAGATGGTTAGAAGGTAGAAGGTTAAAGTCAGGGGCCAAATATGTATGAACTGGACATTGGGAAGGTATACTGGGCCATTTAACTCTCATAAATGTGGCATATTTAATTCTGCTGTTTTGTATAGAATTTACTGTTATAAGAGAAAGAACCATTTGTTGGATTGAAAAGGGAAGCTGTTGGGGGGGAAGAGGGTGGAAGGGTGGGACAGGAAGGGGGAATAGGGAAGGGTTTGTGACTGAGATGTAACTTGAAGAAAAAAAATAAAGTACTTATTAAAAAAAAGGGCAAATTTTGAGCCTAACAACATGAAGTGTTAAATGAGTGTGGAGTGAAGAAAATTCTGGTGTGAGGAATGGATGTGAATTGGTAATTGCTCTAGAGAAAAACCTCAGAGCAGCCAGTAAGTTAGTCAACTCTTAAATGTCAGCAACTAGATATACAGACAGACAGACACACATACACACATGAAGCACTCATAAAGACCTCATTGTCAGAAATGTGGGGAGAGTATACCATGTGTCTATGGAAAAACAGATTTTTTTTCTTTTTTTTTTTTTTTTTTTTTTTTTTTTTTTTTTTTTTTTTTTTTTTTGATTTTTCGAGACAGGGTCTCTCTGTGTATCCTTGGCTGTCCTGGACTCACTTTGTAGACCAGGCTGGCCTCGAACTCACAGTGATCCGCCTGCCTCTGCCTCCCAAGTGCTGGGATTAAAGGCGTGCGCCACCACCGCCCAGCGGAAAAACAGATTTTTAAATTTGAATATTATAATTGTATAATTCCATATAATTAAGAATTAAGTGATCTAGAGAGATGTGTTCCAAATTTTACAGATCTTGAATGTTTAACATTCTGTAAAAAAATTATATGTATTTAATCTCTACTATATCACTTATAAAACATAAAATATGTCAAAAATGGCTTGTGGTATAGCTTAGTGGTAGAGCATGTGCAAGGCATTTAGTTCAATCCCTCAACAGCAACAAAAATAAATAAGGTGAATCAAACAATATGAAGAGATCATGAACATGCTTGTTTCTGTCTCTCTGTGTGTCTGTGTGTATAGATCACATGGATAGATCACACGCAAAACATTTAAAATTATAGAAAGGAAAGACACTCATACTTCAGTAGAGTGACCAACTAGGAAAGACACGCATACATCAGTATAGTGGCCTACTAGGACAGAAGACAAAGAAATAGAGTAGGTGGAGGAGGAGCTGTCCTTGTGTTAACTATAGTAAAGATTTCTATGTTCTTTTATAATTTTCATTGAAAGTAGATTTTTATACATATAATCTGATTATGGTTTCCCCTCCCCAACTCCTCCCAGATCCTCCCCTACCTCCTCCACCCACCCAAATCCATACACTTTCTTTCTCTCTTTTTCAGATGTTTTTGAAATAAATACTTTTTCCAAAAAACTACCGATGGCAATATGTGTTGAGCTGGATTAAAAGCAGAGAAGACACTGGGCTGCTGTAGCTGTGTGGCCCTGGGAAGCAGCGTGTTCATGGAAGTCCCCACACGTCCACTCCTATGCTCCTGAGCACGTGTTGCTGAACAGCCACCCACCTGCCTGTAAAGCACGGCCCACAGATGTGCTTTTCTTCTGTCTGTGTCCCAGCCAAACACCATGCTTCAGGCTCTTGTTCTTGCCGCCCAAATGATTAGCTGAACTGAGCAATTAGTCTAAATTGGTTTAGCCTTTTTACTACAGCCAACATGTGTCTCCCTTAGAGAAGGTCCCAATCCCGTTCTGACAGTGGGGTGAAATAGTCCCTAATCTCCGTCTAGCCTGCAGCCCCTTCTCCACACCTTGCTATTCCTAGACTCCTGTCTAGATGGGAAGGTCAGGGTGTTCACAGACCTGACAGAAATCACCCTCTCTCCATCGCAATATCCGTTTTCCCAGCTTCCCTTACACAGTCTTTATTAAATCTGGATTTAGAGTTTTGAGGGACAGTAGTAGAGACACACATACTTGTTTGCAATTTGAAGTGTTTCAAAAATAAACTTTGGCCAGGCATGGTTGTGCACGCCTTTGATCCCAGCACTCAGCACTCGGGAGGCAGAGGCAGGTGGATCTCTGTGAGTTCAAGGCCAGCCTGGTCTACAAAGTGAGTCCAGGACAACCAGGGCTACACAGAGAAACCCTGTCTCAAAAAGCCAAAATAAATAAATAAACAAACAGACAAACAAACTTTGGAAGCCTTCTTTTGTACGGAAAGCTGGATATTTAAATATCTGAAAGAGAACTTTATTTTCAGAATGCCCTGACAAAATGAGGGGGGAAATCAAAATGAGAACTCCAGCCACAACCACTTTCCGCCTGTAGGGAAATCAGAACATTTTCCAATTGATTAGTTGAGTTGGGGACTCAGTGGGAAGCACACATGAAGGAACTGACAAGAAAGACTAAGAGGCACCAACAGCTGCCTCCAGATGTAAAGGGCTTGTTAGAGAAGACAACAGAATAGGACATTTCCGTGTGTTACCATCAGAGTTACAGTCAATAAACAGAAGCTGGGGGGGGCGGGGGGGCAGCACAATCCAATACAGAATAAGGTAGAATGCACTGCCTGGCAAGGCTATTCTATGTTTGATGATATTGAGTCTGTTTTGGAACTTTCTATAGGAATAAAGAGCAAAGCCAGACAGTGGTGGTGCGTGTCCTCTTTAATCCCAGCATTAGAGAGGCAGACCCCAGTGGATCTCAGTTCAAGGTCAACCTTCTCTACAGAGAGAGTTCCAGATTAGCCAGGGCTACACAGAGAAACCCTATCTCAAAAAGAACTGAGGGGCGGGGGAAGAAGAGAAAAAGAAAGACAAGAAAAGATGAAAAGACTGAGGAGCAAAGAAATTGCAAATTTAAAAAAACAAGTAAATTCTCTACCAAAGAAATTTATGATGGCTTTGATTAAGGTAAGAAGAGGGTTGGAGCTGGAGAGATGGCTTAGTGGTTAGGAGCACTGGCTGTTCTTCCAAAGGACCTGAGTTCAATTCCCAGCACCCACATGACAGCTCACAACTGTCTGTAACTCTAGTTCCAGGGTGTCTGACATCGTCATACACACATACAGAACACCAATGTGCATAAAATAGAAATAAATAAATATATTTTTTGCATTTTTTTCCTTTATTTTTTATTTCTTCAAGTTACATCTCAATCGCAGTCCCCTCCCTATTCCCCCTCCAGTCCCACCCTCCCACCCTCATCCCCCATCCTCTTCCCTTTTTGTTTTTTTTAAGTTTAAGGTATATCTTATTTCCCCCTACAGTTTTCCCTTTCAGTCCAACAAATGGCTCATTCTCTTATAATAATAAATACAATACAAAACAACAGAGGTAATTAGGCCTCAGTTATGAGGGTTATATGGCTTAACGTACATTCCCAATGACCAGTCCATATGTATTTGGTACCTGACTTTAACATTCTACTATCTAACCATCTCCATGAGTTAGTTTAAAGTTCTATATCTAACTCAACATTCATACTAACTTGCAACAGAATTTTAAAAGCATCTTCTTAGATCTATAACACTCTCTTGACTCCTAAACAACTCAGAATTTAATTATGAGACTATAGCTATCTATTCTTCAACCACCTCAGAGACCTGAGAGGGATAAATATATCTGATTTTATAGGAACTACAGGGCCTGCAGCTTCCAAAACTAAGAAATAACATACCAGTGGCTGCCTGGACAGTTCCCATTTTCTCTCCATACATTACAGCATCGATCTTCAGTCGTTTGGCCCCGTTTCTCTGACAGACATTTATTGTAGAGCAGGGGTTATGAAGGACTTACCTACCCTGTCTTGGCAGAGCTAGGTTGTCGACTTACCTGCTTCCAGGTTTTGTCCTTTTTGGACAGCATTCTGTCTACAGTTGGAGCAAGGGGTTTTTTCTGCCAAGAGATAGGCTTGCGACTAATTCAATCATCTCCCACTGGAGATTCTTCGATGCTCATCTTCTACTTGGAGGAGAATAGGGGGTGCTGTCAGGAGTTGATATGTCTTGATATAAAAAAATCTAAAGTTACGAAAACATCTTTGAATGCCATATTCTGCAGATCTCTTGAGGTTTTTGAAGAGGCCCTATCTATCTCTTCTATTAGGGTAAGCAGATGTTGCTTGTCTCTTAGCAGCTTCATTTCTGATTAGCTTAGAAAATAACTATAATAGGCTGTCATAGTACCTAACAGAATGACCAGCTTGCATAACCATTTGTTTGCATTTCTTAATTATCCTAAACAGCTTATGACAATTAGTAGTAAAAGGCTGAAACATCACATTTCATTTTTTTTCTTTACCTCCTAACCCTTCCATCCCATTTCTCTGGGGTGGGGTGTTCTTATATAACAGTCCCTCATCTCAGTTGAGAGGTCGTATGAGGGCCAAGAGTCTCCTCATTCATTGGGGGTCTACGAGGCATTACCATTAGTGAAAAGTGTCTCATTGCCCGGGAGAGAGAACTAAAAAACAAACAAACAAATAAGCAGACAATAGATAAAAAAGACTAAAAAATACAATATATATATATAATAAAAATAAAAAATAAAAAAGTCTATGTCCAAGTTCCCTTTGGTGTGTTAGTTGTAGTATCGATACCTTCTACTATATAGCTAAAATCCTACTATAAGTGAATAGATGCCATATGCGTCCTTCTGAGTCTGGATTAGCTCACTTAGGATGAGCTTTTCTAGTTCCATCCATTTGGCTGCAAATTGCATAATTTCATTGTTCCTGATAGCTGAATAATATTCCATTGTGTAGATGTACCACAGTTTTTTAACCCATTCTTCAGTTGAAGGGCATCTGGGTTGTTTCCAGTTTCTAGCTATTACAAATAAGGCTGCTATAAATATAGATGAGGAAACTTCCTTATGATTCCGTGAAGAGGCATTTGGGTGTATACCCAGAAGTGGTATGGCTGGGTCCTGAGGCAAAGCTATTCCAAGTTTTCTAAGATATCGCCAGACTGACCTCCATAGTGGTTGCACAAGCCTGCACTCCCACCAGCAATGGAGTAGGGTACCCCTTTCTCCACACCCTCGCCAGCATGTGGTGTCATTTGAGCTTTTGATCTTAGCCATTCTGACAGGTGTGAAATGGAATCTCAGAGTCGTCTTGAGTTGCATTTCTCTCATGATTAAGGATGTTGAGCATTTCTTCAAGTGTCTCTCAGCCATTAGGGATTCCTCCTTTGTGAATTCTCTATTTAGCTCTGTCCCCCATTTTTTGATTGGATTATTTGGTTTCTTGGCATTTAATTTCGTGAGTTCTTTGTAGATTTTGTATATTAGTCCTCTGTCAGATGTGGAGTTGGTGAAGATTTTCTCCCAATCTGTAGGCTGCTGTTTTGTTCGAATGACAGTGTCTTTTGCCTTACAGAAGCTTTTCAGTTTCATGAGGTCCCATTTATTGATTGTTGATCTCAGGTCCTGAGCAAATGGGCTGAGAAAGAAATAAGGGAAACAACCCCCTTCACAATAGCCACAAACAACATAAAATACCTAGGGGTAACTCTAACCAAGCAAGTAAAGGACCTGTACATCAAGAACTTCAAGCCCTTGAAGAAAGAAATGGAAGAGGCCTTTAGAAGATGGAAAGATCTCCCATGCTCATGGATAGGTAGGATCAACATAATTAAAATGGCCATCCTACCAAAAGCAATATATAGATTCAATGCAATTCCTACCAAAATACCAACACAATTTTTATACACTTGGAAAGAGCTATTCTCAATTTCATATGGAACAACAAAAAGCCCAGAATAGCTAAATCAATCCTGTACAATAAAAAAAACATCTGGAGGTATTACCATCCCAGATTTCAAGCTGTACTACAGAGCAATAGTTGTAAAAACAGCATGGTATTGGTATAGAAACAGACCAGTAGATCAATGGAATCAAATTGAAGATCCAGAAATAGACCCACACACTTATGGCCACCTAATTTTTGACAAAGAAGCCAAAACAACACAATGGAAGAAGGACAGCATCTTCAACAAATGGTGCTGGTCCAACTGGATGTCCACTTGTAAAAGAATGAAATTAGACCCATACTTATCACCTTGTACAAAACTTAAGTCCAAGTGGATCAAAGACCTTAACATAAGGCTGGTCACACTAAATCTACTAGAAGAAAAAGTGGGAGAAACCCTCGAACTAATTGGCACAGGTGACAACTTCCTGAACAAATATATATTTTTTTAAAAGAGGGTTTTTCTAAAAGTTGTAGCAGGAACAACATGGATTCACTCATCAGTCTACTATAATCTCAAAAACATAAAGCTCTGGAAAACCAGAAGCAGTGAGCTGAGCTGAGCGTTCAGCAGCCTCCACACAAACGCCAACACTGTCCTGTAGATCTGTCACTGACTCATTTCCTACTCCAGCCTTGATGACCATGAAAGTCACACAAGGAGTATAATCACATTTCAGAGAACTTGTTCTTGTTCCAAATCCGCCCCTAATATAAGGCAGGCAGCAGAGGAAATTCTATTTAATAAGGCATCTGGTTTCTGAATGAAGATGCATCTCATTTTTATTCTAAAATAATTTTAATTGGGTTTGTTATTGAAACATGAAGTTGATGTTATTTGTAGTTTCCTGTCCCAGAAAATTACGTTTAGAGAGAAAACAGGAATTTTAGAATATTTTTATGGTACAAGGTTTTGCTTTTTTCTCAAGTGTGACAAGTCTGAGTAGATATTCTAACATTACCATTTTCTATGAGAATTTCACTTCTTATGCCTGAAATTGTTTGGTTTAATGGAATAATGGGATGTTTGTTTTATACTGTCTTTTTAGTTAACTGGTATCTATTTCCTCTTCTTTAGTCCCTTCACTGACTGCAGTGTTAATCTTTGTACTTATACCTTCTCCTGCTCCATGAAAACTTCCTTGACTTACACCATTTCATCTCCTAGTTTTTCTTCCCTTCCTTTTCTCATATCCTGTATCTTGTTTCTTCTTTATTCTATCCTTGCAGCCAAAAGGATTCATAACTGTCTGATATAAAAGGAGAGCAGGAAATGTCAGATAAAGGAGTTATTTTATATATAGAAGGGGAACCTTTTTTAGGTCCTAAAATTTAGGAAGTGCTTTTTATTTTAAGAAATAATCATGCGGGAGAGCTTAAAGGTAGTGTGAAAAGCATCTTAAAAGAATGCCAAAATAAACCAAGGTAAAAATCAGGTTGCATGGGGCTGGGGATGTGGTACAGTAGTAGGGCACATGGCTTGTGAACACAGGGCCTAGCTCAGGCTCCAGCACCAAGAAATAAACACCATGGGCTCCTCAGAACCTAGAGCTTAGGTTCAGAGACCACAGCACTTAACCAAACAAAACCAGTTACAAGTTCTATTTTCACTCACTCATCTACCGCATCTTATTATAAGTTAACAATTAAAATGTTTAGCATTTATAAAACCAATGAGATGTTATACTGTGGAGAAATTGTCATCAGGAATATTTTTTAAGTACTCCTCTAATCTACCCATTTCTCTCTTAAACCAAGAAACTCATGACAACTGAATTTACTGAAAGCTGCCCACCATTTTGGTAAATCCTTCCCCAAATAAAGAACCCCCCACATCATCTATAATGTATATATAGTTATATGTTATTTCTGAGTTTATGTTTTCAAAGTAGACATATATTTATAATTTAAGTATTATATGAAAATGATTATATGAAAATGTTTAAACCTCATATAGAACACACTTTGCCATGCTATCCTTATCATATGTACTATAGTATAGATTCTGTGAAAACAAAATAGAGCACATTCACCAGCTTGCCAGGGATGCAGCTGGCTTGATTAAAATGCCTATGAGATGGTTTTTGCTGCAGGAGGAATTCTTATATAATCACTATAATGCATCTGCTGTGTTTTGTTTTTGTATTTTAGCAAAGATAATCCAGGTGATTTCTGAGTACTACTCTAATGTGAAATCAAGACAACGATCATAGAATTGAAATTGTAAATCGAGTGTGTGGAAAAAAAAAAATCAAGAATTTAGCCTCTGGCTAAAATGACAGGAATTTGTTTGTGAGGGTGTTGAAAGTCTGTTGTGGTTATTGAGAAAATGTCAGGGCAGCATCCCACCATTCATCAGAAATAAACCAATTGTCATAATAAGCATATTATATATCCCAAACTGAGTTACAGTTCAGGAGGCTGAGCATATCATATATCAAATTCTAACATTATTTCAGCTTGTCTAGTCTTTAAATTAATGTACATTCTGAATTAGATATTTCCTGTTTTAAACAATCCCCTTCTAAGAAAGACACAAACATCTCGACAAGAGCTTACTCTTATAGTTCCCTTAAATACCTTTCTTCATAGGCTAAGATTGTATCTCCCATAAATTTTTACACTTCCTGTAAGCTAGCAAAATTAGCCATACATGGTATTTATGGTTCTTACTATGAATCTACACATACATATGGTGGTTGATTATTAATGGTATGCTTAATTAGCTATCTGTGAACATCCAGGATAGGCGACGTTTTATTCAATGAATGAGTTTTTTAAAAGTTAAACTTTAAAAAAAAGCCAAACATCAAAGAATCTCCAGTGGGAGATGATTGAATTGGTGGTAAGCCATTCTCTTGGCAAGAAAA
>CAJQZJ010032196.1:702851-716331 GCA_907164525.1 Lophiomys imhausi | reverse complement strand
ATAATCAGATATATTTATCCCTCTCAGGTCTCTGAGGTGGTTGAAGAATAGATAGCTAGAGTCTCATAGTTAAATTTTGAGTTGTTTAGGAATCAAGAGGGTGTTCTGGATCTAAGAAGATATTTTTAAAATTATGAGGCAAGTTAGTATGAAAGCTGAGTTAGATATAGAACTTTAAACTCATGGAGATGGTTAGATAGTAGAATGTTAAAGTCAGGTGCCAAATACATATGGACTGGACATTGGGAATGTATGCTAAGCCATATAACTCTTATAATTGTGGCCTATTTATTTCTGTTGTTTTGTATTGTATTTATAGTTATAAGAAAAAGAACCATTTTTTGGACTGAAAGGGAGAGTTGTTGGGGGTAAATAAGAAATACCTTAAACTAAAAAAAAAAAAAAAAGAAGGGAAGAGGATGGGGGGGTTGAGGGGGAGGAGGGTGGAAGGGTGGGACTGGAGGGGGGAGTAGGGAGGGGATTGTGATTGAGATGTAACTTGAAGAAATAAAAAATAAATTATTAAAAAAAAAGAAATGCAAAAAAAAGCCAAACACTACAAATACATTACAAAGTTTACATACAAGTAACATTATACTGACTGAGATATGATATATTATGCATTATATATTAAGAAATACTTGTCTGTGTGTATCTGTCTGTGTGTGTGTGTGTGTGTGTTTGAACAATTAAAGAAAAAGATGCTAGACATCATTAAATTTGAGGGAGAGAGCAGTCTAAGATCTCAAAAAGATCTGTCTGTGTGTGTGTGTTTGAACAATTAAAGAAAAAGATGCTAGACACCATCAAATTTGAGGGAGAGAGCAGTCTAAGATCTCAAAAAGAAGAAATGCTTGCTCTGCAGTGAAGATGTCTGAATTAGTGGGAATTCCATTCATATTGAATTGAGTATACACTGGATTGCTTGTTTTAAGAAACTATAGATGCAAAGCCGGGCGGTGGTGGCGCACGCCTTTAATCACAGCACTTGGGAGGCAGAGGCAGGCGGATCTTTGTGAGTTCGAGGCCAGCCTGGTCTACAAAGCGAGTCCAGGACAGCCAGAGATATTCAGAGAAACCCTGTCTCGAAAAACCAAAAAAAAAAAAAAAAAGAAACTATAGATGCGTACCAAAGGTCTCGAAGATACACAGGACAGTCTGACTTGCACATCTGTGTCTCAGAACTGGAACAAAATCAGAACTCATCTTCCTTTGACCCTCCATCCCTTGTCTGGTTTTCTCAAAGAAGTTCCCATCTCTGCCCATGTCGCCCACCTCCAGCCAAACTACTCAGCAAATTGGTCTTTTCTGTTTCAATTCTAGATCCCCAGTAAAGAAAAGCTATGCGGTGCCACCCTGGAAATTCAATGGCTTCTCTGGATACCTGCTGCCACCACTGAGGTCAGATAGAGTCAAGGACTATATGTTTGACCTCAGAGGGCCTAGAGATCACTGGCTCCTCTTTCAGAGCATGTCTCTTAGAACCCCCTGTAACCTCAACTCCAGGGGCTCAAACACCCTCTTCTGACCTTTGCAAACCCCAGTACATATGTGGTACACATACAACAAACAGGCAAAACACCCATACACATCAAATAATATTAGTATTATTTTTAAAGGAAGTTCCCAGGAAACTGAAATGATTTGGACATACCAACATAACAACTTGGTCCTCAGCCAGATGTGAGGGCCCACACCTGTAAACTAGTGCCTGGGAGGCAAAAATGAATTCAAAACAAAAATAGCATACTTAGTCATACATGTTTCTCTGCATACATATGGTACTTTATTATGTACAAATGGAATAATATAGCACCTTGTATTTAGTCATTTTTTTTAACTTTCCATTATATCACATGTGCAATTCCATCCACACTTCAATTTCATTCATCTTTAATATGCTTAGCATATCACAGGCACTTGGTCATTTGAAATGAAGCGTCTACACACCCATGTGTAGAAAAAAATAATGGCTAATTGAACTATTTACCCAGTATTTATATTATATTTAATTGGTTGGCGATGTTAATCCTTAACCCGCCATTATAAATGAATGCACACAGACATCGGGTGGATCTTAACAAGCCTAGGCCTGGGTTGTGCAATCCTAGCCCATCTAAGCTAGCTCATAATTCTATTACCCAAATATAACCCCATATACACATACATCCCTTTGGACTATTATTCTCCACACTAAGCCAATGTTCCAGGCCAGGTGGAAGGATCTTCTTTAATCTACCCCATGGCGTGTCTTCCTTGTTTACTCCTGGCTTCTTCTCCAGCCACCTTCTCCCAAGATGCTCTGTATCTCTCTAAAAAGCCCGCAAACCTTAGTCCTGCCTACCTCTGTCTTTGCCCAATCTCCAGGCCTCAGCATTTATTTAACCAATCAGAGTCAATTAAGTCTCAGCATTTATTTAACCAATCAGAGTCAATTAAGTAACAGACAGCAAACAGGACCAATTAACATTTAGAATGCTTAACACCACCCCATCATTTCCCTCCTTTTGTCTAATAAAAGGGATAAAAGGTACATACATAATGTTTAGCCTATTTCTATCAGGCAATCTTGAAAAAGAAAAAAAATCATCTATCTTGGTGTGTCTAAAGTTCTGAACCTAAATAATTTTTATCATATATGTTCTCTTCAACCCCATCAAAGACTTAAGAAGGGATAAAGTTATTATTTGAGTGAACAGGAAGCACAGAAGAGCAGCTTCCAAAAAGAAAAAAGTGACAGTTTGCTGCCTAGACAGTCCCAAATATATCTCTATATCACTGGAGCATCATCTTCAGCCTTCTGGCCAAGCATATCTCACAGACATAATTGTGCAGCAGGAAATAGGATTTTCCCATTCTGTCTCTGCAGAATCAGGACATCAACTTACCTGCATTTAAGCTCTGGTCCATCCTTGGACTGTATATAGTCCGTTGAGAAAGCAGGGACATTTTTGTCCAGTAGGAATTATCTCCTGATGGGAGATTTCTTTTTGAGGAATTATCTCCTGATAGAAGATTTCTTTTTGATGCTCATTGTTTTCTTCCAAATCAAACGGGAGCTGTCAGGGGCTGACTGTCTTAAAGTCAAATAATAATATCTTTAAATGCCATTTTCTGTACATCTCTGAGGGTTTTGAAGACATCTATTGATTTATAAAAATATCATTGAACAAGCAAAACTCATGCTTGGTTATTTTTCTAGTTAATGAAGAAAATTTTGAAGATTGTTTTGAGCAATCTGTGGCAATGGGTTAGTGTTACAATAGCTTGTATATACAATAAGTAAAATTCTCTAGACTGACTCCATAAACTTAGAATTAAAATTCTGTTTTTAAAAAACAAAATGCACAAATTTCCCAGTAATTACAGGAAGATGTTTGGCTCAGAGCTACGTGATTGCAGGCTCAGTAGTTGCCTGCCAAACGCATAGGCATGTCCACCATTACCCAGAAATCTACCTTGTGCATTGCTTCTGGGAAAGCACACTGAAAATATTTGTGTGGGGTAGATACTTTACTAGTTTCTAAGAATTCATATTTTCTCTCTTCATCGTTGCCTTTACCAACTCACCACATTATGCTTGATTCAGTTTACAAAGCTAGAAATTATTCTGGAAGGCAAATTATTGACCAGCACAGCACCCACACAAATAGGCAGGCCAAAGAAGCTTGGATGACCGCTCTAAACAATAAACGGGTAATTGTAGTTAGCTCGGATTTTGAGATAATCTTTGTAAGAATCATGGTGAATTTCCCCTTTCTACTCCAACACAAAATGAAAACAACAAATAATTGAAAATTAAGATGAAGATTGGTGGAATGGGTCAACAGATCAGGGCTTTTAACTGCTAAGAAGACCTGAGCTTGAGCCCTGGGGACCAAATAGAATGACAGAACCGTCCCCCACTGTCTGTGCCTCTAACCTGCACACACACACACACACACACACACACACACACACACACATACCCACACATACCCACATACACACGCACACACACACCCACATACACACACATACCCACGCACATGCATGCACACACATACACACACATACACATGCACACACATGCATGCACACACATACACACAGACAAGCACACACGTGTACACACATGCACATACACATAATAAATAAATTAAAATTTTTGAAGCAGTAAATTTGTGGCCATGGACTTTAAGGCCAATGTCTATAGCAGGAACTGGATTTTAATTCCTTTTAATTTATCTGAGATAGATTTCAATCCAAGTATTATTTTAATCATAGAAGTGGGAAAATCTAGCCTCTTAATAATAATAATTTTTAAACTATTGTTCCCACACTCTAATGGTCTGTTTTTTACCATATCTAGCCCCTTAATTCCTCTTGGCTTACCTCCTAATTAGTCTCCACTGAACAGTTTTAGTGGTGACCCCACCCACTGTGTGTTTTGACACTGGCTGTGGCTCATAATGAGCCTTCAGAAGTCTCCCTGTGCTGGGAAGTGCTTAAGAAGATTTGCTTGTTTTTAGCATGAACAGCCACTTTGTCTAGTTCACTGGAGAGGACGGTTTAAAGCTAGAAACAGGAGCCTAAGAGAGCAGTTGTTGCCTTAGGATTTTTTTAGAAGGCAAGAAATTCAAATTAACCCTGTAGAGCCATCTGTCAGAACAGAACAGCCAATCTGACTGGAAAGCAGTGAGCACTTCGTGTTCGGCTTCTGGTTGCTTGATTTCCCTAATGTGGCAGCACTGAGCTATTCCTCTCTGTCATTCAAAGTCAAAAGCAGATCAATCATGGGGTTTTCCTAACTCTAAAAGAAAATTCACCAGAAAGAACAGCAATGGTGAAATCAAAGGAGGAGACATTTCAGTTCCTTCTAAATCAAACTCTCAGTCACATTTTCATTTTCTTTCACAGTAAAATGTTTTAAGGACAAAATTTTTTTAAATACTGTAATGCTGGAGTTGTTTACACACAGAGAGTATC
Organism: Lophiomys imhausi; assembly: GCA_907164525.1. Classification (NCBI taxonomy): domain Eukaryota; kingdom Metazoa; phylum Chordata; class Mammalia; order Rodentia; family Muridae; genus Lophiomys; species Lophiomys imhausi. The sequence continues at coordinate 711,363 of CAJQZJ010032196.1, read as the reverse complement.
TTAGCAATTTAATGTTACAATACAGACTTTTTCTTTCCCAGAGAGTAGACATCTGTCTAATTCATGGGTAGGGAGGCAGAGCCTGTAGGAATTGCCTCGTGTCTTAAGTACCTAGCACAGTGGTGTGATTATGAATTATGGGTTGACATTATTTAATGCTGCTTTAAATTTAGTGCCATGGATTTCATTTCAAACAATCATCATCCCAACATAAATCCTGTCTACAGGAAGAATCGCTGCAATGCCAGTCACTTCCTGCCTTTACTCTTCCATCCCCTTCTAGTGAAGACAGGCTAGGAGGGGTGTAGACAAAAGCGGGGGCCCAGAAGGAAGAACAGACCAGAAGAGACAATGGAAACCCCTCCCGCCCTTTTAAAAATACTATCCCCTGCTGTAGCAATGTGAAGCCTGTAACTGGTTGGCTTACCTCTTCCAATAAGCAATGTTTGAAAAACAGAAATAGCCAGCAGCCTCTGCAGAGTATGAACTCCGCACCAAGGAGTTGCCTATCACAATTATACCTCACCGTGAAACTGCTCATCCACCATAAGGTGTTGAAAGGGTAATCCTGGGGCCACAGCGAATCCAGCACAGGGCTCTAGGCTATTCCTAATGAAAAACAAAAGCCGGACCATTAAGATAAATCACAGCTACCTAGGAAAACTTTAAATAGACTCAATTACTTGATTTTTTTTAACCTTTTCTTTCCATTTTAGTTTTGTTTCACACTATGATACTCAGAGATGCAAAGAGCTGATTCTTAGATTTCAGCAGTGCAAGAATTGTAACTGTTACAGCAGGGTTAAAATGTGCAAACGCCTGAAGCCATTCACTCCTTTGACTAAGCTGTCAAAACATTTAAATTGTGTCCCTCTCTCCCCAGCAGGTCTCCCAGCATCCTTTCTTTGTCAGACGGAAATTGTACCTTTCCAAAGGATCCCAACCTCCTCTGTGTCAATTGTCACGTTTATTTCTTTATAGGTTGTTGGTTGTTTTTTTTTTTCCATTTCCAGAATCCTTGATGACTGTTCTCAGTTTGATTTTGTGTACGTGGCACATAGTTTTAGGTCAGTTGGCATTTTTTTAGGGAGATAATACATTTGCTTATGACTCTTAAATTTTTTTCAATAAATGGATTCTTCATTTGTTTCAACAATGGTGGAGTAGGCACGTAGCAGATGAACAAAAACATGAATGAGCTGGAGCAGACTTCACTCAGCAGGCTGCTGAGGCTCCAAGTGTGCTCAAGGACACAAAGGACGGCACACACACACACACACACACACACACACACACACAAAATGCCAAGCCACAAACATCACCCTGATATTAGAAATAATTAGTGATGACTAAAATAGAAACTATTATACAATAACATCATCCCATACAAACATTATTAGTATATTGGAAATTATTTACTGAACTCCAGTCAAGAATCAAGTTTGCTGTAACTCAAATTCATTTCATGTTCACATGTCAGGGGTCTGTGGAGTGCTGGAACAGTCACTGTAATGGACGTTTTCAAGGTATAGATAGGGTCCTGCTGTCCCATCGTGCAAAGCTCTGAAACCTGTCTCCTTTAGCAATTTACAGAAACAGATAAATGTGTGAAGCAAAAACATGAGACATATACAGTGTGGCCACACAGGGAAGAGGAACGCACCAAGGGTCCAGTGACCCTAAGTCTGTCCTCAGGGTACTGACATGAAGTTTAAGTACAGTAAGAATTAGAAGGGGGTTATGGAGGTCTGCATATCTAAAAAGTCTTTACCAAGGTGTGTGCATCCAATCTTTGTCTCAGCTCTGGTTCTGGAAAGAAATCCAAAGACGTTTGTATTCTGCCCTTGCATACAGGAATCATATGGTTCCTACCAGACAGTCTTGTTCCATGTGTGACCTGTCCTTCTGGTTAGAGCGCCACTGTGCACCATTCTGTTATAGGAATTCTTGCTTAATTCTCATGACACATTACAAGAATATCACTACCCACACCTCCACATAATAACACTCAAAAAAAAAAGGTCAGGTGCCTTTGTCCAAGTTTACCCCACAGCTAAGCACTAAGGAAAGTTCTCACTCCCCCATCCTGTCTCTTATAGTAGTGGTTTTGTGCTTAACAGCAGTTGTTTGGGTTCTTAGAAAGCAATTTTTCAAAGCAAAAATTGGTGAACAAGATGAGTCAGTAGGTAAGACACTTTCTGGGTAAGATTAACAACCTGGGTTCAATTCTCAGAACTGTTTCACATAAGATTCTTTCCAGGTTCCTAGAGAAATGCTTGGAGATGGGTGTTAGGCAAATCTCCAAAGGTGAGCCTCCAGTCACAGGGACTTCCTTATGAGTACAGACTTTAGAGGGGAGGGATCTCTGAGTTTACCAAGTGAGCTAGGATATAGAAAGCTAATCTTATTGTCCCACCCTACCTGGGGTTACCACCTGCTACTTAAACAGATTAGGGAAAGCAAATGGATAGCATTAGGCCATGGCTAATCTGCAATCCAGGGGCAGCCTCTGTGGTCTGAAACTCTAGTCTCAGTTATGCAGAAAAACGAAACAACTTTATGAAACAGGGTAGAGGGAAGTGGGGCTCAAGGACTTATGGATGTAGACATAGGTTCTGGCTATTTCCTACTGATATTGGGGCACTGCAAAAGTGGATGCCAAGCTTTCCTCTCACTGCATTCTGTGACAGCTAGTAAGTTAGAGACACTTAAGTCAGGGCCAGTCATCTATATTTCCATAAAGATACTTCCGAATGAGTAGATGTGGCATGTTGGACAGGCGTCTGGATAAATAGAGTAAGATGATCAAGAAAGAGGTAAATATCCATCTGTCCAAGATGATGGGGACAGGCAGAATAGCCCCCTGTCCTTAGGTAGAAAGAGAACTAATGGGGTGATGGTATACATTCTAAATGTTAATTAGTTGGTCCTGCTCGCTGTCTGTTACTTACATTGTCTCTGATTGGTTGAATAAATGCTGAGGTCTGAGAATGGGCAAAGATAGATGTAGGTGGGACTAAGGTGCAGGGGCTTCTGAAGCAGAGAGGATCTTGAGTAGGAGAAGCCTCCAAGGAAACAAAGAGCAGAAAGGAAGGCACATGCCATAACCTGGAACATGGGCATAGCATGGAGAAAAACAGCCCAGGGGGCGTATATATATATTATACAGGGTTTTATTCAGAAATAGAATTAGGAGCTAGCTTAGATGGGCCAAGATTGCTCAATTCAAGTCAAGGCTTGTTAAAATCTATGTGGTGTCTGTGTGCTCATTTATAATGGCTGGATAAGGATTAACCCCACCAACCAATTAAATGTAATATAAATACCAAGTAAACAATTTAATTAATCATTTCTACAGAGAACAATCATTTGTTAGAGCCATGAGTGTTGTTGCTCAAAGATATGCATAGTATCAATCAAAGCTAGAATCAGAATAAAGGTGAATAAAGGTGAAGGATTCCAGTTTGGGCAGGATAATGCTTATGAGGTCCCCTTATAACCAATAGTTATAAAGTCAAATAAATCATCAATTTCAGTCCCTTGGGTTGGGACTGAGAGCATTTCAGAAAGGATCCGAAGGAATTCCTCCCATATTCCAGTGGAGGTGGGAAGAGCAGCCTCACCCAGTTATTTTTAATAAGAGATTGGGTTCCCCCAAGGAGACATATGAGTAAGTGGAGAGATACAATGGGTAACTTTCCAACAATTGCTCCTCTGGAATGAGATCAAGAGCTGGTTTAAGTCTGGGGGTGTGCTGTCCTTGTAGTTGTATCCTGGAAAACCAAGCTGAGACCTGATGGTGATGGTTGGGGGGTGGTGAGCAGGGAAGAGAACCAGATGGGGTCCTGACCTCAGACAATGGATGGATTTAGGGGTAAGGCTTTTTATGTAGACTCAACCACTCAGTTTGATTGACTGTAAACAGCGAGATAGAATTGAGATAGCAGTTAGCCTATGAGGTCCAACAAGGATTGTAACAAAACCCACTTCTACCATGAAGATACCAAGATCCGACTCTAAAACTGTTTATTAGTAGGAGTGACGCAGAAGCAAATGAGTCAATATTAGATTATAAGGAACACATGAACTTTTTTGTTTATGCCTCGGAAGAACATGAGTGTTTTCGTCTGCTATAGTTGGGTGACTGTGTTCCTTCTGTGTCAAGGACTAGCCTTTGACATCCACAAAACCACTGAGAGTAGGCGATAGCGGTCAGTCACAACTCTCAGAAACTGACATCTTTCTTTCAGAAATCTTCTAAATTCAGAGGTTGCAAGAGACAGCCAATGCAAGAGACAGCCAATAATGCTGGTTAGTTTAGAAAAGAGAAAGGAGAAAGGGAGGGCGAGAGAGAGAGAGAGAGAGAGAGAGAGAGAGAAACCTATGCCTTTTCTCCTCTGTAGCTCAGAGGAAGTCTTTTGCTGGTGACTTCCAGAGTTAAAATGACCAACTTTTTTCCATTGGTTGGGGCTGCAAGCTGAGGAGGTGGTAAAAACAGCTCTTTGTTTTGTATTACCACAAACACTTAGCCTATTAGCCAGCAGGCTACCCAATGAGTGTTCAGCAGACTGAAGTACATTTTGACCAATTTATCTCAGAAGTTGATGGTGGAGGTCCCAGATTTTTACCTGATCCATGAGTTATAGAAAGATAGTAAGAAAGGGATGAGAGCAGAGGGACTCTCTCACACACACTCACACCAGAAAGAAGAAATGGACGAAGCTAGGATGCAACGACAATTTTAATGTGGTCACCATTCTTTTCATACCCTGAGCAAGGGCTCTTTACATCAAGGAAAGAATTACCTCATAGTTAAAAGGCATTTATCACAAGGACAGATAAAACCATTGCAATAGGAGGGCACTTAACAATAACACGTTTTAGTACTCAATTAAATTTTTCTTTTCTATACACAAGTTAAGTTTAAGATGACAGTATATTACGTCAAACCTGACAAGGTATAAAGAATTATGATAATACAGTTTGTGTATTTTGTCATTACGATTTCTAATAATATTTAGGCATTTCTTGGTAGCCTCATTATATTCTAAATTCATGGAAAGTTTAAAACCCTTAATTGGATTTATGGTTTGCATCTGGAGTCAGTCTTGTCACCTCTAGAGTGAAAGCTTATCTGAGGTCATAAATCTATCTCAGGCCTGTCTCCTAATGAGATACACAATGTTTGGCAAGAGTATTTACTACAGCTATATGTTTTCTATCAGCTATTCAACTTCTTTAACTTCTAAAATTGTTTGAACTAAATCAGGCAGTTTACAAAACTCTTATCAGGAATAATAATATCACCTTTGTAGGACTCTGTGTGAAGTCTGGCGAAACAAGAAGAATGGCAATTAGCAATGAGGGAATCTTCACTCCATGTCAGTAATAACAGAAGAAAGGAAAAGCTTGGTGTTAGCAAGAAGCAACTCTGGGGTGCATCTTTAGCGTAGACTTTGCAAAATGCCAGGTAGCTTTTTAGGAAGCTTACATGTTAATAGAACCCCTTTCTCAGAAAGCTTCTGACAATGCTTGAACACTGTATGTTAAAGGCCTAAAAATAGCAGATGGACATGAAGGAAGGAGCCTCAAGAGCGTTTGGCTCCTGACACTTTGGCCTGGCATTGCAGTGATCCATGAGGAGGATATAAGGCCTAGATCTTGGTCTCTGTATTGGCTTCCTGGTTGTCAATTTGACTACATCTGAAATTAATCAAAACCCAAAAATGGAGGGCACACCTGTGAGAGATTTTTTCTTTAACCCACTTCTTATCTAGATCTTTAAGGCAACAAGACACAATTTTAATCTAGATCTTTTTGAACTGGGAAATTCACCTCTAATCTGGGCCATACCTTCTACTGGAACCCTATATAGAGGACATGAAAGAAAGAAACTTTTGGTCTTTGTTCGTTTGCCCTCACTAACAAGTCCATTCCTTCACTGGCATTAGAGCATACTTCTTTGAGATTCTGTCATGAACTCTTATCTCGGGCAGCATGCCAGTTGATTCTGGCAGCCCATGGGGTCCCTTAATTACTAGGCAAAAGGCAAGTGGATTGTGTCAAACACAATTTTTTATTATGCTAGTCACACATAGAAGGTTGAAGGGGAGTCCCCCTCGCTTCGACACTCCAAAGGTTGTTGGTTATATTTATCAGAACACACAGTAGATTATACTAAGGCTAACACTATAAAAACTATTAGTAAATAACACTCCATCTAAATCCTAAATTTCAATGTATAGTAATACGGCAGGCATGGCTTTATCAAGTATCTCAATAACAATTGGTAAGCAGCCTGCATTACAATAACACAGTCTTCATGCTCGGAAGCTATACAACCTGATATTTGTCTGACAACCAGTCCAAGCTCTGATGTGCTGGAACAGTCCCGATGTAGCTGGGAATCGATGGTCAAGAGGCTGAATTAATGTTGACCACGGAGAGTGCTTGCCCGCAAATCAGAGTGCTTTGACCACAGAGAGTGCTTGACCGAGAAGTTAGATTAACTCTTTGCAGTCTCATTCTCAGGTTCAGGTTCGGGTTCTCAATGGGAAGCCATCAGCACCTGCCCTGTGGCCCTGGACCCTTGCGGGGGGGGGGGGGGGGGAAATGGAGGCTCGATTTTTTTCTCTCAGCAATCCATCTCAGGAGTGGGAAAAGCGAGGTGGACTTCAGCCCCTCCTTCTATACTAGTGATTGACATAGTGCTTCACGTCTGGTTATCTCCCCTTGGGTGGACACCCACATGTGACTATCACACCTCGGGTGTGGGGGGTGGACACTTGGGTGGTCCAGGCATATGGCTATCACACTTTGCCTAAGCAAGTCTGCTGACCAGAAGCTTGCATTATTCTGGAGTTTCCAAACATCTGTTAATCACCTCATGCTCACAAACACTCAGCTTGTCTCACAATATTTGAAATGTACTTTCTCAAAATGGAGTTTACTTTGCTTTCCTGCCTGCCTAATTATATGCTCATTACAGATCCTGGCATATACTGAAGACCAGCTGAAACACCCAGCCTTAGGAACTGAACAGCTACTGGATTCTTGGACTTTCCATTCATAGCCAGCCATTGTAGGATTCACTGAACCATAGCATGTAAATCATTCTAATAAGTCCCCTTTCTATATATAGAGAGAGATTCATTGCGTAAGTTCTGTTACTCTAGAGAATCCTGTTGCAGAATATTTTTTCTGTTGAAGAAGATTTGATCACATTGTGAACCCCAAGAAACTGTAAAAACCTGTTTCTATTTGTGGGATGGCTCAGCCTTTAATCCTAGAGCTTTCTATTTACTGTAAACAAGTACTTGTGATGTAGATCTACCCTAGCACACACCTTTAATCCAAGCACTTTCTGTACACAGGATTAAATAAAGTTAATCCTAGGTAAAGAGGTGTGTAAAAAAACATATAGCTAATAAGTTATTTAACAGTATTTTGATTATTGTTAATTGGTTTGGAACCATTAATCTTTAAGCAGCCATTACAAATGAGTACACAGACACCATGTGGATTTTAACAAGCCTTGGCCTGAATTGTGCAATCCTAGCCCATCTAAGCTAGCTCTTAATTCTATTACCCAAATATGACCCCATATATACATACGTCCCCTTGGACTGCCATTCTCCATGATATGCCGATGTTCCTGGCCATGTGGAATGAGGTTCCTTTTTCTACCCCATGGCGTGTGCCTCCTTCCTGCTGCTCCTGGCTGGAATGAATTAATTCTCTGTCTAAAGCACAGGTTTCCTGCTCTAATCCCAGGAAGTCCCACCTTTCTATGTCTTTGCCCAATCTCGGGCCTCGGCATTTTATTTAACCAATCAGATTCAATGTAAGTAACAGACAGCAAGCAGGACCAGTTAATTAACATTTAGAATGCTTAACACTACCCCAACAGCGGTGGAGCAAGAAACCAGCTGACAGGGATTAAACAGAAAGGAAAGACATTGAGCTGAAGGGTATTTAAGACAGCATGGAGAAGGAGAGTGGCCTTCCAGCTCTGGGCATTTAGCTTTTTTGCTCTGGCCTCTTTCCTCTAGGGTTTTCAGATGAATAGGAAGGTCAGCTGGGAGCTTTCTCTGCTCTCTGAGCTAGCATATTTTCATCCCAGTATCTGGTTCCTGAGTCATCATTGGCAAAATCAAATGACTAAGATAGTTTAGGTTTTTTGAGGGTTTTTTGGTTGGTTGGTTGGTTGGGTTTTTTGTGTTTGTTTGTTGTTGTTTTTGAGACAAGGTTTCTCTGTGTATCCCTGGCTGTCCTGGACTCACTTTGTAGACCAGGCTGGCCTCGAACTCACAGAGATCCACCTCCTCTGCCTCCTGAGTGCTGGGATTAAAGGTGTGCGCCACCACGGCCGGCAATATTTTAGTTTTTTAAAACAACAGAACCCCCAACTAATTCAGAATACAGCCTCTTTTTTGAAGTTCACCCTCATTCCTTCTGTTTTGTATTACTCCATTCTTTCATGCTGAGTTTTTTTTTTTTTTTTTTTTTTTTT
>CAJQZJ010032196.1:667168-702751 GCA_907164525.1 Lophiomys imhausi | reverse complement strand
TTTTTTTTTTTTTTTTTTTTTTTTTTTTTTTTGGTTTTTTCGAGACAGGGTTTCTCTGTGTAGCCCTGGCTGTCCTGGACTCACTTTGTAGACCAGGATGGCCTCGAACTCACAAAGATCCGCCTGCCTCTGCCTCCCAAGTGCTGGGATTAAAGGCGTGCGCCACCACCGCCCGGCTCTCATGCTGAGTTTTTAAGACTACATTGGTGACCAAAAATTAGGGTTTCAGCTGTTAAAGTCAGCTGAGGCTCTGGTCTTTAGAGGGATCCATGTAGGAAGTTGCTTTTTCACTCTTCTTCTTTTCAGTTGAGGATTTCATACATGCACATAATAAAGTTTGACTGAATCCATTCCCCTATTCCCTCTCTTCCAATTCATCCCCTACACCCTCCAATTTTCTCTCCCAACTTCATGTGTCTGTTTTTTTAACCTCACTGAATCCATTTAGTGCTGCCCATATGTGCATGGATACAGGACTATTGTTTGCTGGAGCGTGGGTAGCCTCACAGAGACCACCCTAAAGAAAGTTTACTCTCCCCTCCCCAGAAGCCATCACTTGCCAGTATCTTCTCACCAAGGAGGTGAGACTTCAATAATCCCTCTCTATGGGGCATTTAGGCTGGTTGATCTTGTACAGATCTTGTGCATGAAGTCACTGAACAATCACTATGAGTTTATGCGTGTGCATTGGCCCTGTTATAATCAACAAATGTTTTTCTACGGATGCCTATTATCTCTTGCTCTTACAGTCTTTCCAACCCCCTCCTTCTTGAGGATCCCTGAGCTTCGAGAGGAGAGGGTGTGATATAAATGTCCCATTTAGTACTGAGCACTCTACACAGTCTGTTTCTCAGCAGTTCCACGAGCTGTGGGACTCTGTATTAACTGCTATTTACTGCAAAAAAAAAAGGAAGATAGAAAGAAAGAAAGATTGCTATTAAATAGCAGACAGACACTCTGCCTAAGACATAGACTCTGCAAAAGAGGTATTTCTGAGGTCATATCTAGCAAGGCAGGCAGAGGCTGAGTCCAATCACTGGAAAACATCATAAAAACTGATAAGCAGCTATCTTGTATCCTTTGAAAGTGTCAATGTCATAGCAGATAAAGAAACACAGAAGTAAAAATCTTCCCGATTTGGATTCTAAAGACAGGAAACAACAAAATCACAGTATAGGGTCCTAACCTGGATCTTGCATTGGAAGGGGAAACACTACATCCATCCTTACTAGCATGACTGGCAATCTGGATAATGGAATATATACAGAATCAAAGTATTGTTTCTATACTGTCCACATTTGACAACCATACACTAGGAAAATGTAGACCAATATCTACTTTTTTAGGAATATTCAATAGAGTACTAAGAGATAACAGGAAATGATAGGACAAGATATTCTCTAGCAGTTCCTACAATGAATAAAATTTCATAAGAGTGTGGGGGTTGTTTACAAGTATGTTGTGAGCGAATGTGTGTGAGTGAGCTTGTGTGTGTGTTTATGAGTGTATGGAGTAGATGTATGTGTGTGTGCTTACTAGTGGGGGTAGGCATATATGTATGTGTTTATATTTATGTAAAAAGAGAAAATATGATATAGAAAATATGTTAAAAGTTTCTAGATGTGAACAATATGGGATTCTTCTCGTGTTTCAATTTTTTTTTTTTGAAGTTAAGTATTATTTGAAATGAAAACTGTTTTCAATGTCAGACAAACAAAGGAGATAAAAGTTAAAAGAGCCTGGGGAGAGGTTAAGTCTAGATCACGGTTTTAAGGTAGACTGCTCAGTAGTCTGAGAGGTAGACATTATGACCTCACTTTAATGGAGGAAGTTGGGATTTGAGTTCTGAAGCAAGAAGAGGGGAGGAAAAGGGAGATAGAGGAGGAAAGGGAGGGAGAGAGGAGAGGGAGAGGAGAGAATGAGGTACATTTCCCTTGGCTCCACTTCCTATCTTCATTCAGTCTCTGGAGAGATGAGCTCACTGAAAGTAGTAACCTCCTGTCAGCCTCTCGTCCTCCCATGTCTGAAATAATGCCTTGTTCGGGCCTTTAATCATCTCATTAAAGCCCCAGACAGCACAATTCAGTCACAAATGTAATAAAAAGGCCACAGATGTTGTCCCTTTATTCTCTGGACACAGCTGATGATAATAACTGTTGTAAGACATTTATTTCTACCTCAGATATTCACGGGGCAGTGATACCTTTCTGTCGAGTAGAGTTGCAGCTTTAATAAGCATTGTCCCTGGTTTTTCTCACACTCCTTATGTACAGCTTCATGAGCTTTTGCTTCCAGACACTGAAGGACAATGATAGATCTTGATTACTGGACTGAGATAAAGTAACTTCTAAAACTATATCATACATCATGTTTTAAAATGTTCTCACAGCAAATCTCCTTCACATGCGTGTTCTTTTCTTAGATCAGTTTTTCATTTCCCAGCAGTCTCTGCAGCTGACTTTAGTCTATGGATCTGCCTGATCAAAAATACCCCCATCCCAAGAGCTTTTTATACTACACAATGCACTTACACCAATAAGGGGACAACCACAGGAAGAGCTGTGACAAGGAAAAGATGATCTTACTCTCTGCCCTTCACCTTCTCTACACTTTTCCCTGATATCCTTTCTAATTAACAGTCTTCACCTCAGCCTAGAATCCAACAGCCAATGACAAAACGTCCTTCATCCCTCCTTGCTCCCTTGTGTTGTAGCTCTTCCCACCAAAAGAGAGGTTCTACCGCTCTCCCTTCTGCATCTGGGTATGAGCATGCGGCCTGCCAACCGAGACATCAGCAAGCAAACAGGAAAAAACAAAACCACCAAAACCCAAACACCTGTGTATCAGGACTTGCTCTCCTGCTGTGTCCCCAAAGCTGAGACCAGCACCTTTGGGACCAGAACTAACTGCTCGAAGCCACTGAATGGAAGATCACTGGAACAGAGCCAAGGAACCCTAGGCAACAGCTCATCAACTTCCAGAAAGGTTAAGGAAGACACCTGGGACCAGCCAGTCCCCCAGTGCAATGGCTAGTCTTGGTTTTCAACTTGATTACATCTGAATTAACTAAAATCCAAAAATGAAGAGGCACATCTGTGAGGAACTTTTGCTTACTTTGAAGTGGGAAGACCCACCTCTAATCTGGGTCACAACTTCCTGTATAAGGACATAGAAGAAGGAAGTTTCATTCTTCACCTGCTGGCTTTCACTAGCCAGTTCATTCCTTCACTGGTGAATGGCAGTTACCATTCTAGTTGGTGGCATACAGTACAAATCAAAACACTCTTTGCTATTACCTACTGTGATTTTTTTTTTTCAAGACAGGCTTTCTCTGTGTAACCTTGGCTGTCCTGGAACTCACTCTGTAGACCAGGCTGGCCTTGAACTCATAGAGATTCCCACCTGCCTCTGCCTCCCAATGCTGGGATTAAAGGCATGCACCACCATACCTGGCAGTTACAGACAGCTGTGAACTGCCATGTGGATGCTGGGATTTGAACCTGGGTCCTTTGGAAGAGCAGCCAGTGCTCTTAACTGCTGAGCCATCTCTCCAGCCCCCTACTATGATTTTGTAGCTGGTTACCCACAGCTATAAAGTAGCTATAAAATCAGCTGGTGTAGCTTTCTTTAACTAGTACAATGGTGGTAATTACATCTGAAGGCTCCAGATGTGAGTGGTAAGAGTAATTGAATTTGGTACAGCTGAACCTGTGATTGACAGTAGAGCCAGTACCGTCTTAGAAAGAGGTTTAAAGATCTAATTTTTAAATCAAATTTTAAAATTGAGTAAAACAATATGAGTTGGCTACTGATTTTTCTCACCTTAAGGAATGTCCTCTCATGGGTGGTTTTGTGTGATGTTTGTTTCCATTAGGGGTGAGAGGGAGTGCTCAGATGGCACAAACATCCTGGCCCTGACCCTCCTTCCTTTGTTATTTTTAACATCTGAGGCTTGTCTTTATCTAATGTGTAAGTTCTTGACTCTCAGTCAAGATTTCTTTCCTTTCACAGGCTCCCTAAATTTTCCCTGATTTTTCAATCCTGCACACATAAAAATATTCCTCATTAACAGATAGCTCCATGGGTAAAATATATAACCATAGATCCCCAGCACCCACATAAAAGCTGGGTGCTGCAGTGTTCATCGCTAACCCCAGCATTGGGAGACCCCCTGAAAGGTAAGTCCGTGGGGTCCACTAGCCAAACCAGGGTTCAGTGAAGAGAGCCTGTCTCAAAAGATAAGCTAGAGAATGTCTGAGAAAGACACAGGTATTAGCCACTGGCTTCCACTTGCGCGAACATGCCTGCATATGCCCACACACATATGCACGCATGCACACACACAAGATAAATGATGTAAATATCTAATATGAGATTTCCAACTGTCTCATAAGTCTCACAACTAAGTGATGTTCACAGAGATTATTTCAATCAAAATTAAAATGAGGGCAGATAGAATGCATGATTTCAGGGATTTGATCGGATGTACTTTTATATAAAATCTGTGGGGTAGGAGTGTAGTTCCATGGCATATTGCTTACTGAGCACATGGAGGTCCTCGGTTCTAGCTCTTGCACTTGACAATGGTGAATGATAGTTTCTGAGTTTAGCTCATTGTATCCCCTTCAGCCTATTTCCCCGCTGTGCTGGTTAGCTTTATATCAACTTAACACAAGCTAGGGTCATCAACTAAGAAACTGCCTCCATAAGACTGGGCTCCAGACAGGGCTGTGGGGTCTTTTCTTAGCAGTGTCTGATGAGAGAAGGCCCAGCCCACAGTGGCCATGGGGATCAAGCCAGTCAGCAGCACTCCCCCACAGCCTCTGCGTCAGTTCTTGCCTCCAGGTTCCTGCCCTGGTTTTCTCCAACAATGAACTGTGATGTGGAAGTGTAAACAAAAGAAACTCTTTCCAGCCCAAGTTGCTTTTGGTCATGGTGTTTTATCACAGCAGTAAAAACCCTAAGACACCAATGTTGTTCGTCTTTTGAACTCCCTGTGAATTGCCAGTAAGGCCTAAAATGTTAATAAGGTTCAGATTTAATGCTTTTGTAATATATTAATTAAAAAAAGGTGAGTATGGTTTCTTCCCAAAATTTAAATTTTTCCTAAAATATGTATACCATATATATCTATTATGTATTACATAAGGTATAAAAGTTTTGACATCTGTATCTGAACACAGGACTCATTTTTGTGGAAATAAATACCTGTACATACACACACTACCATCATCAAAAAGTATATGCAAGAAAAGTTCAAGTAACAATAAAAACATCCTGGAGAACACTGGAAGAACAAATATAAAATAACAGGAGTATTTAAGAGATTCCGAAACCTCTGGTTTGACTGCATATTGTCCAGCCATTAGTCTTATATGGTTCTTATATTCTTATATTCTTATATGGCTTCTTGAAAGCCATCATTCAAAGACTTATTCTTATTTAAATAAATAAGCTTTACGGAGGGGAGAGGGACCATCTGCAGAGAAGGAGGGGAAAGGCAACAGGGGAGATGGGTGAGAGACAGCAAAGAATAATGACAAATGTATAAAGTTCCAGAATTCACCCACACTTTGTATCCTGACTTAATATTTATTTTCTTAAAGAGAGAGAAGTGAAATTTCAAAACAGAAAGCATTTCATACCAGATTTTGATTCAATTTGCCTCAGCTACCACTAGAGGGAACCCAAGGTACATCTGAAAATACAGACACCCCCCCCAAAAAAAAAACAAGCTTCAAACCTGAAAGATTTCAATTTTAAGGCTTTGCCATTGTTGTGACTATAAAATATAATATATAATAATTTATATTATTATATATGTAATATATAATATGTTCTATTTGATATACATGTACACAGAGTCATATGTTTTCTACATTATAAGCATCATACTCAAGTGGATTTTATGACTGGATCTGCCTGATGGAAGGGAGCCAAACACCACCCGTGCCATCTATACAATACAGGAAACAATAGTGCCCTGAGGCCTCTGCTCCCCAGACCTGTAGAAGACGTTGAGAGGTTCAAGTTATTTCATGGTGGATGAATTAAGCCCTTTTTTTTTTAAAGCATCTAAGTGAAAGAAAAGATAATTTCCCAACTTTCTTCCAAATTATACTTTTTTAAAAATCAGTATAACACCAAACTTCCTTCTAGATATCTGTGCTTACACCACAGGCAAATGCTAGCCTTGGTATTCATCCGAGAGGCTTCTCTCTCCAATGAACAGCAGCAAGTGCAGCTTGGGGAACTGAAAATAAGTGGAGATTGAGTGCTTAACTCCAAACAGGACACTTATACCACTCTCTCTCAGGCTAGTTTGAATAGCCCCAAGTCCACGGTCACATTGGCTGCCCTGGTTAAACTCAGTGGGTCACAAAACAAAATGGAAAAATATGAATGTGAGAAAGACATTTGTAGGGAAGGAAAAAAGGCATTGAAAAGAGTGGGAGGGCAATCAGAGAGCGTGGGGTATGAGGGCAAACAGAATGGTGTGTGTGTGTGTGTGTGTGTGTGTGTGTACTGTCAAAGAACAAATTTCATTTTTAAAAAAACAGAAAGGTGGGGCTGAAGAGATGGCTCAGTGTTCAGAGTAATCACACTGCTCTTGAGAGGAGCCAAGTTGAGCTCAAAGCATCTAGGACAGGCAGCTCGCAGCCTCCTGTAACTCCTGCTCCAGGATCCAAGGGATCTGACACCTCTGGCCTCAGAAGACACCTGAACTCATGTGCCCAAACCCGCACACAACACATAAACATACATAATTTAAAATAAATCTTTTAAAAATCTTTTTCTGTTTTTTATTAAAGTTTTGTTTATTTTTACTTTATGTGCATTGGTATTTTGCCTGCATGTATGCCTGTGTGAGGGTGTCCTATCCCCTGGAACTGGGATTTGAAAGATTTGAAAGCTGCAGACAGTTGTAAGCTCCCATGTGGATGCTGAGAATTGAAGCCTCTGGAAGAGCAGCCAGTCCTCTTAACTGCGGACTCATCTCTTTAGCCCCTTAAAATAAACAAGAAGATAAATAATGCAGTATTCCAACTTTCTTCCAAGTTACACTTCATTGTTATTGTTTGAGAATTCCACACACGCATATGATGTGTCCAATCATCCCCCTCCCCAGCCTCCCCATCCCCTATCACCTCTTTCTCTTCCCAATTTTATGTATTCACTCTTCTTTCAAACTTGTGGTGGTTTGAATAAGAATGGCCCTGATAAGCTCACATATTTGTATACCTGGTCACCAGGGAGTGACACTGATGGAGAAGAATTAGGTGTGGCCTTGTTGAAAGAAGTCACTTGGGGTTTCAAAGGCCCAATCCAGGCCGAGTGTCACTTGCTCTTGCTGCTGCCTGTGGATCTGGATGTAGCACTGTGAGCTCCTTCTCCAGCACCATGTCTGCCTGCCTGCTGACATGCTTCCTCCCATGACCATAATGGACTAGACCTCTGAACCCAATAAATGTTTTCCTTTATAAGAGTTGCTGTGGTCGTAGAGTCTCTTCGCAGCAATAGAACCCTGACTAAAGCCATGCTGCTCAGATGAGCATCAGTACAGGAACATTCTGCTGGAGCCTGGCAGCCTCTCAGGGCCCACACCCTCAAGAAAGCTGACTCTCCCTTCCCCAGCAGCCATCAGGTGTCAACAGCTCCTCAAATAGAGGTGGGACTTCATGAAGCCCTCCCTGATCCATGCTGAGGTCCAAAATACACTTTTTAAAAATTTAGCCGTGAGATAGATATGAAGAAATCCAATAGATTTCTATATTTCTGGAAATTATTACATAATTCCCTTAGAAACAACTTTCTTTCTCCTCTCTTCTCCTCCATCATAAGTCAGTACTCTTTTGCTATAGATTGGATTACATATTCCTGGGATCTGTCAGCCAGTGGGTAATCTGGGAGCTAATATGTCAGAATAAGAACATGGGCACTGTCTTCACTGTGTTTATGGTACACATTAAGGAAGCTCCTTAAGATTCACAACTCATGTTCTCAGGCCTTTCCATTATATCCTTATCTCTTTGTTTTATGAGGGAACACTGTTCCCATGTTTACAGTTATATTCCACAGAAATAGGACTCAAGTCTAGAGCTTGTAACTTCTAAAACTCAAAATATAGCGGTTTCCCTATAGCCTAAGAATGGATGCGTGATATGACCAAGCCACAGCACCCCGAGGGATTTCCCTCCATGCCCCACTACAGAGGCACGTTCACATCCATGCCCATTGCTGCTCCATTAACAACAGCCAAGTTATGGAATTAAGCCAAGAGTGTCCAACAATAAGGAAATGGATTTTTAAATGTGGTTTATACACAATAGAAGTTTTCAGCTATGAAGAGGAAGAAAGTTCCATCATTTGCAGAAAATACACGCAACTGGACATGGGTAAACTGAGCAAATTAAGATGCTCCCCGAAAGACAAGTATGTTTTATCTTACTTACAATTCATATATGTTTTACAGATACATAGAACCTGTATGTATAGATGACATGAAAGCAGAAGCTAAACTGTCTAGGGGAACAAAACAGACTCACAGGAGGGGATGTGGAGAGAGGAGGAAGAGGGAGGAGTGTGGAAGAAATAGCTCAACATACAACATGTTCTCATATGAAAATATCCTTGTGTAACACAGTACCATGTATAATTAATATAATCAATGAAAGTTTCTAACTAGAAAAATAATTGGGAGATGTGCTCCAAGCAACTATGGGAGCATAATGGCCCAGGGTTATGGAGGAAGAGTCTAGGGAACTTGAACCCAAGACACCTCAAGCATGAGGATGGCAGGAGTTGGCTACCTACCCCCTCCCAACCTGGAGCCATAAAACTGGCTCCCCCACCATTGACCCTAGCAAGAATTTATTACCCTGACAGATATCAGCCTTCACTCTTTGTTTGACCTTACACATCCCTATATATGCACTTGCCACCCTACAGTCCCTGAGTGTGCAGATGAAGCATCTTCCACCATCTATGCCCTGGCCAATAGCACTCAGCCACACAAACCTAGCCCCAGAGACCCTGGCCACCTCCCAAGGGGCATAAATACTTTTCCTCCCCCAATAAACCCCACCAGTTCTCCTGAAGCTGGGGTGTATTCATTTCCTGCACTCCTCTGACTGAGATCCTGCGTCCTGTACTCACTGGTGCCAGCTAAGCTTCCCTCCCTCCAATCCAGGTCGGTGCACAATGCGCCAGGCTTCCCTAAGGCGGCAAGCAACAATTTTTCAAACATTAAACTTTCATGTTTTGATGGGACAAAAGTATTTGAATTTGGGCACCCAATTTGGCACATTTGGGTGTAGGTCATCCTAGCATTAAAAGAGAGGGCTGACTCTCAGAACAGTCCCGCAGGTGAAGGCTGGTCACTTCTGGATACAATCCTAGGAAATCCACCATCAGCACAAAACTCTGTCACAGCTTCTGATACCTTCAGTGCCACTTTCATTGGTAACAAAACTAACATTCTGTACTGGAGAGATGGCTCAGCGGTTAAGAGCACTGGCTGTTCTTCCAAAGGACCCAGGTTCAAATCCCAGCACCATATGGCAGTTCACAGCTGTCTGTAATGGCCAGGTGTGGTGGCGCACTCCTTTAATCCCAGCACTCGGGAGGCAGAGGCAGGTGGATCTCTGAGTTCAAGGCCAACCTGGTCTACAAAGTGAGTCCAGGACAGCCAAGAATACATAGAGAAACCCTGTCTTGAAAAAAACAAAAACAAACAACATTCTGATCTTCACCTGCTTGATTGACTCCTTTGCCTCTCTCTGATCATCTTCCCAAACTAAGCAGTAATGACTAAAGCCTTCTTTATCAGACCCCTAAGTCCTGGACCAGACTGAATGCCCCAAAAGTTAACTGGGTGTGGCTTCTGGAAGGAAGGGCAGCCACGTCCACACTCAAAGACCATATTTACTAGGACGTGTCATAGCAAACAACGGACTGTGTGAAGGTGAATATAGCACAGACTGGTCCATAAACAGACTTAACCTCTGAGAAACGCATCTGTGCTTGGCAGGGATTTGGTTTGTTTGTTTGTTTGTTTTTAAAGACAGGGTTTTTCTGTGTAGCCCTGGCTGTCCTGGACTCACTTTGTAGACCAGGCTGGCCTTGAACTTGCAGAAATCCACCTGCCTCTGCCTCCCGAGTGCTGGGATTAAAGGCGTGCGCCACCGCCCCCAGCGGCCGGGAATTTTTAAACCACCAACTTCATCATGCCATCACAAATACCTGAGTACCTGCATTTATACTAGTCTCCAGCAGAGGGACCCTGTGCTGTCCAAACAACCTTGTTAGCTTCCTTTTGTTTGTAAATAAACTCCACACTTCCTTAAGTTCCTCTTCCATCTGTCCATCTGGGCAAAACTCCATAATCCAAATAACACACAGAGGAAGCAAAAATATGAGCATTTTATATTCTTTTATATCTTTTTTCCATCCTGTATTATATAATTTCTACTTCTATGACCAACTTGCTTTTCCTTCTTTTTTAAATATTTATTATTTCATGTATGTGCTTAATTCCTCTTGCATTTACAAGTTTGTTAAATGGAATGAGTCATTCTGGGTATCTCAGCACTACACTTTTTTTTTTTTTTTCCAAGACAGTGTTTCTCCGTGTAAACTGGCTGTCCTGGACTCACTTTATAGACCAGGCTGGCCTTGAATTCACAGAGATCCACCTGCCTCTGCCTCCTGAGTGCTGGGATTAAAGGCGTGTACCACCAAGCTCAGCTATCAGCACTATACTTTTATCAATGTGTGGGCATATCATCCAGACAGAAGACAAACAAGGAAGAGTAAACAGATTAACCAGATCTGACAGACAGCTACAGAACCCTTTACCCGACAGCTGCAAAAATCACAATTTTTACTCAGAACATTCTCTGAGATTTGTCAGATGTTGGGTCACAAAATAAACCTCAAAACTGGAAAATAAAAAAAGAAAGAGAAAGGAAAGAGGAAGAAAAGAAAGAAACACAAAACCATACCATATGAATATGTATGTTTTTTTCTGACCACTTGGAATAAAACTAAAAATCAGTAACAACAGAAAGTTTTTAAAAATTATACAACAACATGAAAACTGAACAACATACTTTCTCATTACAATCAAGTCAATGAAAAATCAAGAGAGAAATTTTTTAAAAATCTGGAAACAAATGCAAATGGAAACCTGGCATGATAAAAGCCATAGGAAGAAAGAAAGCAATACTAGCAAGAAGTCTACATCAGCTGAGGCCTATGTCAAAAAGGGAAAAAATTTCAAATAATAACACAATTCTGTAACCTAAGGATCCAGAAAAATAAGAAATGAAACCCAAAACTAACAGTAAGAAAAATAATGAATACTATAACAGAAATAAACAAAATAAATAAAAACAGAATAAAAAGATCAATGAAATGTATGTGCATGGTGTCTGTTTATGTCTTTGTGTGCATGCATGTGTGTGTGTGTGTGTGTGTGTGTGTGTGTGTGTGTATGCCAGTGTGTGTGCATGTAAAGCCAGAGTTTGACTTCAAGTGTCTTCCTTTCTTGTTTTTCACCTTTTCTTTTCTCTTGATATATTTAATGTGGAAGTGTTTTGCATGGATATATATCTGTATACAATGTGCATGCCTGGTGCCTGTGGAGGTATGAAGAGGGTATTGGATCCCCTGGAGCTGGACTTATGGACAGTTGTGAGCACCACATGAGTACTAGTAATCAAACCCAGTGCTCATATCTGCAGAAACATCTCTCCAGGCCCCTTCACCTTAATTTTGAGGCAGGGTCACTTCAATGAACTTGGTGCTCACTGACTGGCTAGAATGGCTGGCCAGCAAGCTGTAAGGATCCACTTATCTCTACCCCTAGTCTGCAGCACTGAGATTACAGATGCACATCATCATCATCATCATCATCATCATTATTATTATTATTAAGACTCAACTTGGCTGAGCAGTTAAGAGCACTGGCTGTTATTCCAAAGGACCCAAGCTCAAATCCCACCACCCACATGACAGTTTGAAACTGTCTGTATTGGCTGGGCATGGTGGCGGACCCCTTTAATCCCAGCACTAAGAAGGCAAAGGCAGGCAGATCTCTGTGAGTTCAAGGCCAGCCTAGTCTACAAAGTGAGTTCCAGGATAGCCAGGGCTGTTACACAGAGAAACTCTGTCTCTAAAAATCTTTTAAATAAAGAAAAGAAAACAAACAAAAAAACCCCAACTTATTATATGGTACTGGAGATCTGAACTCAGATACTCACGCTTGTGTAGCAAGCCCTTTATACACTGAGCCATTCTTCCAGCCCAAAAGATAAACAATAACAAACTCATCCAGGCTAACAAAGAAAAAGATATAATCCAAATAAACAAAACCAGATATGAAAAGCTGTCATGGCAATTCCTAAAGGCTTGTTTTTTGTGTCCCCAGATGAAGCAGACATTAAGCAATAATCAGACAGCTTAGCAATTCAGATAGCTAACACATAAATTATAAATTTAAATCAGCTAATAGGAACACAGATTAGAATCCAGCAAGATGGACTTAATTGAAGAATGACACACTGAGTTGGTTTGGCAGCTCCAAACTGACATCCAAGACACACCCTCTTGCCCTTTTCTTCCACATTCTCCACGTCGTGAATAGCCTTCATCCCCAGGTCTGTCTTATGGTCCAGAGGGTTACTAGGGTTCTGTACATTATGTCTGTGTGCCACCAAGAAAGCAAGAAGTTCACACAGCCCCATTCCAACTGTCAGTCCCAAGGAGCCTTGTTTAAAGGTCAACAATCCATAGTTACAGGAGAGGTTGGTAAATAGTCATCTACTCGTATTCATCACTACTTGGAATAAAATCAAAGTCCCATTAGTCAGGAAAAAGATGAAAATGGGTGCTGGATAGTAACTAGTTGGTCTTGGCTGCATCACACAATCAAAATTAGAAAGAAAGAAGTCCTAAAAAAAGTAACCAACCTCTTTGGGAAATGATTTCTATGGTTTGGGTTTGGTTCTACTGATGTTGAGTGAGCAACTGACACACTTTCATGGTGTTTCATGATCAAGAGGCACCACCCATGGGTGAGTGTGTGGCCCTGACTAGGAAAATAGTCACATCAGGAGAATCAGCTGCCAGTTCCTTTGCTGAGCTCCACTCCATCCTCCTTTTCATTATGAACTTGAATCAAGAGTCTTTTTTATTTATTTATAATCTTTTTCTTTTTGGTTGCTCAAAGCGGGCTTTCTTTCTTGAAATCTGATTCTTTTCTCATGTAATATATCCTGATTATAATTTCCCCTCCCTCCACTACTTGAGAATTTCTCTCCACCTCCCCTCCCTTCAGAATCCATTTCTGTCTCTCATTATCGAAGAACAGGCTTCTAAGAGATAACAGTGACACATGACAAAATAAAATATGAAATGAAGGAAAAACTTTCATATTGAGGTTGAACAACAGGGCAACCCAACAGGAGAAAGAGTCCCAAGAGCAGGCAAGAGAGTCAGAGACCCACTTGTTCTCTCAGTCAGGAGTCCCATAAAAATTCTAAGTTAACAGATATAATATATATGTAGAGGACCTGGTGCAGATCATGTCAGGCCTGGGCTTGCTATCCCACTCTCTGTGAGTTCAAATGCACTCTGCTTAGTTGATACAGAGGACCACGTTCTCCTGGTGCCCTCCATCCCCTCCGATTCCGTCAACTTTCCCACTTCCTCTTCCATGGGGTTCCCTGAACTCTGAGGGGAGGGACTTGATGGAGACCTCCAATTTAGAATCTCTCTCTGCATAATGTCTGGCTGTGGATCTCTGCATTTGTTCCTATCTTCTGCTGGAGGAAGCCTCTCTGACGATGGCTGGACAAGGTACGGATCGTGTTTGTCTTGATTCAAGGCTCTTGACCTTATCTAACTTGAGTTAAGGTTGTGGACGTCCGTAAGTCATAGCCAGTGCTTCAGCACCAGTTAGAACAAACCTCCCACTGTTTGCCATGACCTGGGGTAGAGAGTTGATCTCCCTTTGTGCAATTTTCTTTACCAGTGCGTTTTACCTGAGGAGATTGTCCTACTCCTCGACCCCAGAGACATTAATATGAGAAGTACCTGAGATTGGCCTACTCCTCCACCCCTGAGACATTAATATGAAAAGTTTGAAACATAGATGGTTTGAAATCAGCATCTCATTTAAAATTATTTTTATTTTAAGTGACATATTTGTATTTACTTATGGAGTACATATGTATAGGACATACAATGACAAAATCCCATTGATTAGCATTTCTATTTCTGTTTCATTTGGTTTTTTTTGTATCAGTAACTTCCAAACCCTTCTTTATTTACTTTGATGCATAGTTAATTGTTGTAACAGTTTCTCTATTGCACTTTATGATATTAAAATTACTCCCCACTGTTTCTGCTTCTTGGTACCTGTTCCAACGTGTCACCATCTTCCCTCCCTCTTCCTTGTCATCCCCTGACCTCTAGTCTACTCTCCACTTCCACATGACCAATGTTTTTAGTTCCCACAAATAAACAGGAACATGAGGTTTTGTTGTTTTTTTTTTTCTGAGCCTAGTTTACTTCCCTTTATGTAATGTCCTTCATTTGTATCCCACATTGCCACAAATGATGCTATCTATATGCACCACATTGTTTTTTAGATATTCCTCTGTCTGTGACATGTTAGTTGTCATCATGTCTTGGTATTGTGACTGTTGCTGCAATGAACATGGTGGCCTGTATCTCTTTGATGCCTTGGGATGTGTTTACACCCAGAAGCAGAATTTTGGGCTCATATTATAATTCCCCTTCACTACTTAAAGGAAACTCTCTTTTTCTTCTTTCCTTTTGTTTTGTTTTAGATTCATATATTTTATTATTTTTTGTATATGAGTGTTTGCCGACATGTGTGTATGTGCACCTTGTGCATGCCTTATGCCCTCTCAATGTTCAGAGGAAGGCTTTGGAATCCCTGGGACGGAGTTACAGATCATTGTCAGCTGCCATGTGGATGTTGGAACCTGGGGTCTCTGCAAGTACAATAAATCCTCTTAACTGCTGAGCCAACACTTCAACCCCCCCCTAACCAACAGCATCTAAGAGGTCCCAATTCTCCCTCACTCACACGGGCACTTACTAGTATTTTTGTTGTTTTGGTAGCCTTCATCCTGACTGGGTGAGGTGATATGGCATTGTGTTCCCTGGTGAGCAGGGTGTCAAGCCTTTCTTCCTGTGCTCCTTGGAGGAAGGAGGGTTTGGAAGAAGGAATTCACCAGTTGCTGACTTGGCCTTTGTTGTTGTTGCTGAGTTGACCTACCTTGTTGTTGCTGCTCATTCTTCTGTTGGAGATAGATCAGCGTTTCCAGGCTTCCAACATTGACTGAGGGCCAGTGGTTCTCCCGGAACACTCTGGGTCTTCGGTGCCAGATTGGGGGTGCTAAGGGAATCCCCCCCCCACTCCTCAGTTCAAGAACCAAGTGCTTTCTGGGTTCTCGTCCGCTGCAGGTGGAGACGCCATTGTGGGGCTACCATGACTGCTGAGGTACACAGTATCAAGGGCAGAGCAGAGGCCTGCCATTACTATTTTGACTTAGACTGATTTAATACATTCTTTATGTCCTGTGAACTTTGACTAATACACAGCATTGCATTCATGTCACTGTTTTGAAACAGTTTCAAAGGATATTAGTTATTCTTCATTTAAAACAATGTTTTTGAGACCAAGTATTATTGTGTAGCCCAGGCTAGCCTCAAACCTTATCCCTCTGCCCCAGTCTCAGTGGTGGTTTGGATGAAAATGTCCCCTTTGGCTGAGATGCTTGATTACTTGGCCCCCAGTGGTTGGTTGTATTTGGAGAGGATTAGAAGTGTGACCTTGCTGGAGGAGATATGTCACTGCACCCGAGTTTTGAGGTTTCAAATCCATGTGCCATGCCCACTCTACTTTCTTTTGCTTCCTGCTTGAGGTTCAAGATGTGTGCTCTCAACTGTTGCAGCTGTCACTTCCTGAGGGACTCTTGGAAGCACAAGCCACACAAGCCCTTTCTTCTACGTGTTGCCTGGGTCTTGGTGCTTTATCACAGCACAGAAACCTTAACTAAGACAGTAGACCTGGAGATCCTTTGTATTCTGTGATATCAGAAGGACTACCCAAAACTTTCACAACCCCAAAATTAGGTCACCGTAATAAGGCCAATTTGAATCCACTCAGGGGAAAAGCAGAACATATTACTTGAAATCAGGGCTGTGCTGGAACACTCAGACCAGATGAGTTCAAGCAGGACCTGATTTTCCACTTCGTCAGAAAAAAGGCAAATGATGCACACTTCCCTGCAAGGGATCAGAGCCTGACCTCTAATGTGGGGTATACAAAAGGTCCCATGTTTCCTGAAGATCATATTCCTCTACAGGTTCAGGGATTCTTGTGGTAATCACTCTGGCACTTCTCCATCACCCAGGAAGCCTTGAGCACCTTCATTCTATCTTTACGTCTATATATTTAATATCTGCCTTGCCTAAGCCCTCTCTACTTGTTTCCCCATAAAAGGATACCAACCTTTTTTCTGAGCTGTGTTGTGATGAGTTGCTTAATTGCTGTTTATAAAGTACTTGATGAGCTGAAGATGAAAGATGCTGAAGGCAAGTAAGGTCATCCATTCCTTTGACTCATCAGCTGCCCTCATCACTTATGCAAAGTGGAAAGCATGCAGCCACAAACATAATAGTTATGAGTGCACATTAGCTCAAATATACGCCCATGGACCACATAAAATACGTATACCACATTTGCCAATCAAGTTCTTCAATCTCCTTACCAGGACAGCAGGCTCTGTTAGTGTAATAAGCATTTGAAATCCCTTAATATTAAAAAGTGTACATTGCCTGCCCCTAGAGGCATTGCAGATGTGACTGCTGTGCCACATGTGCATCAGTAGGTGGCAGAGAGGAGAGAGGCTACATCTACACTCATTGTTCTGACCTATGAACATCTGAATGAATAGTAGCCTAACATTCCTGGAAGAAGAAAAAAGAGGTAAGGTGGATACCAACTCCATTTTGGCACCATGGGTTAACCTGAGATGACTACAAGACCAGCACGAGGAGATCTGGCCCAGATGGGGTCAGAAGAGCAGGAGAACTGTCCCTGCCCCTCACATGCTGCAGCACTCAGGAGGGCAGGCCTGGCACCTTTGCATAGTAGAACTAGCTATGCAAATGATAGTTGCAGGTCCAGAACCAGGGCTTTGAGTTGGCCCATCCCAACATCTACCCCATGGATGAACTGCTGGAGTGCAAGAAGAGGTCAGTTCCACAACCCAGGACTTCAGGATCTCCAAGACACTGGACAGTTATGGCATATCTGAGAGGAATTCCAGTACTGATGGAGTAGCAGAAACCAGTGGCCTCGTACCAGACCAAGGAGTCATTACAATGAACATCTGTAAGCCGAATGTGTGGACAAGGGGGAATATTGTGGGACATACTGAGATACATTGCAGCTTCCACAATGAGCTGGGACAGATTGCAAGGGTGAAGGGTGGGTCTGGTGGGAGGTGGGAAATGGGCGGGAATAAGGAATAAGGGCTTGATGTAAATTCACAAAATAAAATTTTTTAAAAATGTACATTGACTAGAAGACCGTAGTAATGGTCAAAATGTAGCATCTTTGGTGGCCATAAGAAGTTCTTTACGCTTAGGTGAAGGGTCACTCTACAATGATATAAAACTCTGTACAACTTGGAACATAAATTTTGCTTTACTCTTTGGTTATTGAAACTACCATAGTGACATGGATTTCACAAGAAATTAAAACAACTAAACGGTAGTCTTGGTACCAACAAAGAATGTAGTACAGCTGAAGTTGCCTGGGCTCTTTGCGGCCCTTGGTGAAGTACAAGCTGCTGTACTTCAGGTGATTATCAACTGACCCATAAATTTACAATTGGGTGTTATCGAGGTATTCACCACCCCTCTTCCTTTGCCACATTTATTTTTACATTATGTGACTTACAATGGAAAGTCACCCCTCCCCTGTTGTTCTAGAATTCTAAAGAAACCCCCCTTACACTCCAAGTCACTTTGTCCTCAGATCCCTTGGCTTTGTTCAATTCTCCAGTGGCACCTCTTGTACAAGTCCCTTTAGCTTTACTGAATGTTGACTTTACATCTCGGGCATTTCCTTGCAAACACTGGCCTCATAATGTCTAATCACACGGTAAATGTGGTCCTAATCTTTATGGAAGTTTCTATGATAACATTCCTTAAGACTTGTAAGTGAGGGGATGGCTCAGCGGGTAAAAGCCTTTGCTACAGGAATTTGATCTTCAGAACCCATAAAAAAAGCCGATAGAGCAGCAGAAATCTGTACTCACAGGTCTCCTATGGTAGTGTACTGGAAGGTGGAGACAAAGAGTTTACTGGAAACTCACAGAGCAGCTAGCCTGGAGTGTATATAGTGCAGCTCTAAACCAAGGTGGAAGAAAAGAACAGAGACCTAGAAAAGTTGTTCTCTGACCTCCTGCGTACCCTGTGGCATGCTTGTGTTTTGCCTGTGTGTGTGGACAAGCACAGGCAAACACACACACACTCACACACATATACACACCATTTTAAAATACATGGTTTGGAAACAAATTATGTATATTTCTGCTATTTGGGAATATTTTCCCCAGCTCAGCAATCTTGGAAGGTTTATATCTTACAATCAATCTACACATGTACTACATCTTCCTGAGAAGTTGCAAACAAACTGACCATGTGTAATGTAAGCTAGAAAGATATTTGCAGACTTGAGGATATTTGCATATTTGAGGACATTGAGGATGGACCCCTCCCTCACGGTGACCCCCCTGTTTCCCTTTTTTTTTTTTAAGATTTATTTATTATTATTATGTATACAGTGTTCTGTCTGCAGGTATATCTGCAGGCCAGAAGAGGGCACCAGATTTCATTATGGATGGTTGTGAGCCACCATGTGATTGCTGGGAATTGAACTCATGACCTCTGGAAGAGCAGCCAGTGCTCTTAACCGCTGAACCATCTCTCCAGCTTCCCCCCCCCCATTTCCCTTATACACTGGAAAAGAGAGCCCCTTAGTGCTTAGATTATCATGTGACAAGGTGGCTTTACAGGAGGCACACAATGGCACAGCTACCTCTTTCTGATCAAAAAGGGAGATTCTAAATTCTTCCTCTACTCCTGGTGGAAACCCAAAACATCACACACTATTGTCCTCTTTTAAGGGTTAATCCAGCTGAGTCTGTCAATCACCAGGCAGGGAGTCCACTATCCCACCATACTGAATCTCATTCACCTGAAGACACCGAAAGGCTGCGCTCAGCCTTCACAGACGCCTCACGGCCAGGCACCTCAGGTACTCCCCGTCAGGGAGCTCTGCAGAGCTAACTGATTTTCTGGGTGTCTGCTTTTTGAGTGCTAACTCAAAAAATAATAAATAACTTCCTTTTCCTCCTTCCTAGCTCTTTTGTTCTTTCTGATACTAGCTAAAGGCATGCTTGGCTTCCCTGTTCTTTCTCTGAGTCCCTGCTTCCCCTTTTCTGCCGCATGGCTGCAGGCCAACCTTCACTGCAGAAGCCGTGTCTTTCCCTTTTCCTCTTCAACGTCTGCCTCTTCCAGGCAGTTGCCAAGATTTGCAGTTTGCTTGCTGTGCTGTTTTTCTCTCAAATTCTACTAAAACTGTCCTTAAGCTTCCTTCTGAGTTTATTAATCCCTTGATTTGCAAGACTAAGAACCCAAAAAAGAAATCTCAGTTTCCCTGGTGACATATAATTATTATCCATTATACCATAATATCAAACATATTTGCTAATAGCTCCCACAAGTCACAGCCACCACCAGACAAGGGGCAGGACCACCCTGTTTTGCTGCCCTCCTGTCAAATTCCCACCCAACATCCCATTCCACCCACTCCCATTTTTCCTACCTTCCAGTTTCTTCCTTAACTTCCTACAACAAACAGTTCTCCACAACCTGTAATCAATATTCTCTTTCTACATTCCTCTCTTACACTTCTTACTCAATTTGATATCAAATGACTCTCAAATTCCAGTTTTCAATGTTTGTCTCTGACATCCTGGAATGTCAGAATGTCCATTCTGACAGGCATTTTTATGAGCATTTATCCTGAGCCCTTCGGAGTCATCACATTAAACATAACAACAATAAATGACTTCGTGAGGCTCATGCTGTGTGTGGATCATCAGCATACACTACAGAGTGAAGTAAAACAGGCCCATCCTGGGAAGATTGGAACACAGGTGTCAAAGACACAAGGGCATGGCTCACGTAGGTCATGGCTTCAGGAGTCTCAAACAGGGACTTCTGATAGAGAATTGGAGATCAACAATCTGAGAGTGAGTTTTAAGTTGTCTAATATTGCAGGGCATAGTGGTGCATGCCTTTAATCCCATCACTCAGGAGGCAGAGGCAGGAGGATCTCGGTGAGTTCAAGGCCAGCCTGGTCTACAGCAGTCAAGGATGCACAAAGAAATCCTGTCTCGAAAAACCTAAAAAAAAAAAAAAAAAGATGTCTAATATTTAGGTCTTTCATGTCATGATATCCAAAGCTAAAGGCGTTGTTTTCCCGAAACCCATTGCACTCTTGATGTCTCCACTCTGTTGATAGATCTGCAATTTTCCTAGCCACACAAGTCTCTTACTTAGCCTATACTCTCTCCTTCAGCTCTAGTGGCTGCAACTCAAAGTCTTAAGTAGCTTTCCATTCCCACTTTTGTTCCCCTAACTCCAGTTCCTAGAATCTTCCAGTTAGATTGTTGGATTGAGTACCTAATACAGCTCCCTACTGTCAGGGCCATTTGCATACAAAATAATTGTTCCTGTCTACCACCACCAATAGGTGACTTGCAAACAACACAATACTGCTGACATCACCTCTCCATAAGATTCCCAAAGCCTCCTTATTGCCCCCTCAGTAACTCCTCCATTAAAAAAGTCAAAAGTGAGTCCCATCTGCCATCTTATTCAGCTAACCAGCAAGACCTTCCCTCTCCTCCTCTTCCCACCCTACCCTCCAATTTCTCTTTCCAAATTCAAAATCCCCATCATCTATGCCTGACCGGGCACATCTGTAAGCCAGAGCTGGCATTAGGACACTGGAAGCCTGCCGGGGGTGAGGGACAAGAGGACAGGAAGTGCTGCAAGAGTCAGCTGGTGGAACTGCCAAGTCAAGCTCACTGCCTCCCAGTTCTCCAAGGAGATAATCCACTGTGTACCCCTTCCCACACACAGTGCTCCCCTCCCCACATACAAGTACTATAATACAGCATTCTTTTTAAGGACAAAATCTGGCTATGTAACCCAGGGTATTCCCAAACTCTGACTCTCTTTCTTCGGGCCCCTAGTGCAGGAATTACCTGTGTATGCCAGCCCAGCTGCTAAGTCTTAGCCCTAAAAGACTTCCTCATACTAACAAAAGGGCTCTGCCCACGGCCCTGCCCCACATAGAACCCATTACATTTTCATTTTCTCCAGATAGCAAAGTGTTCTCTATATTTTTTGGCCCTTCGCAACTTAAAAAGAAATGTTCAAGTTGTCTAGTCTTTGATAACTTTCAACATGCTTTGTTGTTTTTCATCCTCCTAACTACTGTGGGAGTCTCAGATGTCTTACAGGCATACACCCATCATCTCATAATGTTTAGAATTAGACTAGGTAGAGAAGAGACAACGTAACACCCCGGGGCTCTTCCTGTTAACCTATTTTTGAATTCACAAACCTATTAAGCTACCCAAATATATTGGTTTTCAGATTTCTTCAAATCATAAAAGTCTATTTACTATGTAGATATCTAACAATTATTGATTCAACTCATTCCCCTTTCATTTTTAAGTGTATCTATTCTAACATCTGTTTTTCTTCCTGAAATTGAATTCCTTGAACTCTTATTGAACTCTTCCTCAATGTAAGGCATGAACTGAACAACATGAGACATGATCCTTGTCCTGGAGGAACTTATATATCATTTCTTCCAAAGTAATCAAGGCAAAGAGTGCTCACTGGTTCTTTCCTAACATGGGCACAACCCTGGTATCAGTCATAAAACCCCAAAACAAGGGAGGAGGGAGAAGGAGGAAAAAGAGACAAGAGAGGAAGGGGAGCAAGGTGGAGGCACCTGATATGCACCAGGCTCCTGAGTGCGCTAAACAGCACAAAAACTGGCTTGCACCAGTGAGCAAACAAAAAATAAAGTTAATAAATTCTATAAGAAAACCATTCCATTCCACAGGCGTTGGGATGAAGGAAGGAAGTCTGAATCGGAATTCTATATTGAGAAGCTGCCTTCGGAGCGTGGAGAATTGTCACGAGGAAACAAGTGTGGGAAAGACTAGAGAGGTAGTTGTTTCTCAGCCTAATGGCTAAGAGCTTACAGCTTCTGAAGGTGGAAAAAGAAGCCTGTGGGCGCACAAGCAGATTGCCTTGATGTGAGTGTGAAATGTCCCCCATAGTTTCATGCCTTTGACCCCTCAGTCCCCAGCTAAGAGTCCCATTGGAGAGGTGTGGACTTAGAGTGGAAGAGGTGAGTCACTGGAGCAGGCCTTAGAGGTGATCAACTCTCTGCTTCCGGGTGGGTGCCGCGTGAGAAGCCACCACCGCAGTAAGCTCCCATCCCAATAGAGAGAACCATTCCAGCGGCCATGCCTTCCCTGCTATGATAGACTACTTTCCTTGGGCCTTGATCCAGAAGTAAATCTGCCCTTTCTTGAGCTTCTTCTGTCACAGTGGCAGGAAGAGGCATACTTTTTTTGTTTGTTTGTTTGGTTGGTTGGTTGGTTTTGGTTTTGGTTTTTCGAGACAGGATTTTTACATGTATATCTGGCTGTCCTGGACTAGCTCTGTAGACCAGGCTAGCCTTGAACTCACAGAGATCCTCTTGCCTATGCCTCCCGAGTGCTGGGATTAAAGGTGTGCGCCATGCCCAGCGAAGAAGAGGCAGGTGAAGAGCTGCGTCTGCTTTATCCCTTCAGGGCCTTCCTACTTCATGGCCAGGAGATGGCGCTCTAAACATGTAAACCGGTTTTTCTTAGTTTGACCCTTTATTTGTTTGTTTGTTTGTTTGTTTGTTTGTTTCTTGGCACTTTTAGAAGTTGTAGTTCTGTTTCTTTACTCCATTCTTCCCCTTCCTAGTCTAAACCTTCCATCCACGTTTGGTTCTCAGACAGTCAAAGCTCGGTTGTTGACGCAGGAAGGAGAAGTAACACTGAGCCTGGGTTGTTTTGTTTTCCTACTTTTAGGGACTTCTTACTACATGCCCTAGTTTACACTGATTTTTTAGGCAAGTTTCACCACTTTGCTCTTTCCCACACACAATAAAAGTCCCATTGTGAAAAGAGCAGAAAAGAACTTTAAAAAAATCATTCTTGGGCATCTTTGAATTCTGTATGTGAACATGTCTGCTAAAATCCCATGTATCTCATAGATGGAAAATTCCATCCAATTATCCACAGACTTTGTGACTAGATACAGGCAAAAACATGCCTTGAGGGAAGAGAATGTCACAGAGCTAGAATATATATTTTGGACTATTTTCCAGTTTGTATGCTTTCCCAATGTAAGCTCTTAATTTGCAACATTCTATCTTTTCATGCTTAGTGGGAATAATGACCTTTCTAAATTTCCATACAATTTCATATTACTACTATTAATAATTATTCAATATTAATTCATCTATTCCCTGTTCTTTTTTCACTATTGAGTGGTTTCATCAGTGCAGGAAGTTTATGGCATTGGTGGAACACATACTCTCAGCTCTCTGCTGTCAGCCTACACGAGCAGGGGAAGCAGAAGTGCACTGTAAGTGCACTGTGGACCACACCATTGCTCTTTGTTCTCCTATGGGGCAGGACCAGGGCCTGCTCTAGTAGATTCTGCAAGAGCTAACTGGGAATTTTTCTTGTTTCTCTCTTTGTCTGCTGGATTTTTAAACATTAAACTTACTTTGCAATTGATAAAGAACAGCATTAGTAGTTATACATATTAATGGGTAATATGTAGCTTTGATACATGTATATACTGTGTAATGTTAAAATCAGATTAAACATACTTGTGTCTGCACGTGGTGGTCAGGGTTGATATGTCTCAAAAGTGGGGTAAGCCCTTGACAATCACAAGGTTCTGGGTTTCATCTCCATCACAATAGAACAGCAGTAACAAAACTGTCCTTTTTTTTTTATGATGAAAGCAGGCAAAATCCTTTCTCTTAGCTCCTCAAAATGCAGTGTTCACTGCTCTCTCTCTACACACCCCACGGCACACGTACCCCCAGCTCCTTCCTACCTGATCGATTTCATTCGCATGCCCAGGCTCACATCCCCAAATACACACACACCATGTAGAAGAAAATGGTTTACGGATTTGGTTTCTCTGTTTCTTGATCCAATATTCAGAACCTAGAAACGGGCCAGTTCTTCACCCTGAGTCACCAGGTATTCTACCAAAGTCTCTGTCTGTCTCTCTCTGTCTCTGTCTCTCTCTTTCTCTATCTATCTATCTCTCTCATCTGTCTGTCTGTCTCTGTCTGTCTCTCCCCCCTTTGTTTGTGATTGAGGGCCTCATTATGTATCCCAGGCTGGCCTGACTCCCAACTGTCCTTAATCATGGTCCATCTGTCTCAGCCTCCACATGCTGGGATTAGGGAGTGTGTCACTGAGCCCCCGCTCCCACACGGTTCATGAGACACGGCCCCTAAGTTTCTATCTACCAAGTTTCCCCTAGGACACGAAAAATGTTACTCTCAACCGCGTATTTCCACCAGTGAACTCAAAAGTTTCTAATCTGTCCTTCCCTGTCTCCTCCTCCCACTCCTACACAAGGCTGACTTACCTCCAGGGTTCAGGAGATGTGAGCTCACAGGAATTCCTTTGCTCCTCACTTGTACTTCACCTCCCACATGCCTGTTGCAAGTCCTGGCCCCGCTGACTTCTGCTGTGTTCCCCAAGACCAGTCCTGGCGCCTCTGTTTGTCAAGAGCTACCTGGTCCTCCAGCAGCCTCCTCGACCCCCGGTTGTCTCTATTCTCCAGTCTCCAGTAGAGCCCACACTCAGACCGTAGCACAGCTGCCGCCTGAAGAGCAGCGCGGCCTCCTTTGTAGCTGTGTGCCCTGTGCTACTCTCATCTCTCTAAACACGTTTTTGATTATTCGGTGCTCTTGAGAAGGTTTTCATATTTTAAGTCCTTTTAGTTTCCCAGCCACTGCTGCATCGACCCTTTAATCCTTGGCCTAATCACTCAACAAAGATCTTATCCGCAGCTGCATTCAAAAGCCTTCTGATTGTGGTTGTGGAGTGTGTGTCCCGAGAAAGCTCACAGAGCAAAAATGACCGCTGACACAAAGACACACAGCAAGTACTGAGTAACCACCAAAGAGGTTCCCAGGTGTGTGAACGTAGTCTGGAATTTGGCCTGAGGCCTGAGAAAACTTTTTTTTTTAATCCATCTATATCCTAGTCCCCATTTTAGCAGTCACTAGCATGACCTTCACAGAAGTATAAACAGCTTAGCCATGAGGAATACAACCCCAAGGTTGCTCAGAAGAAAACTCATCTCCGAACAGGTGCCCGAGCCTTCAACGTAAAAGCAAGTTTATTTTAAAAAAGCAAAATACAAGAAATAAGTACAAATATAAGATATAATTTAGAAATAGTCCTAGCGATGAAGCCGGGGCCTTACCCATGATGATGAAGCACTGTACCAAGAGCTAGGCTCCAACGCCTGGAGTCAGGATGTGGTGACACAGCCTGCAAAACATGGCCTCGGAAAGCTGGGGTGACTCTGTACAGAGCCTTCTTGCCCCCCAGTGGAACTGAGCTCCATTCCCAGCACCTTCGTTGGACCACTCACAACCGCCTGAAACCCCTTCTTCTGCCCTCTCAGACATCTTCAGACACTCACACAGACAGCATGCACATACACCTGAATTAAAAACAAAAACAAAATAAATCTTTTTTTAATGACTCTAGAATGTAGAAATGTTTCTAACTCCTCTATTTTTCTTGTGCATGTCCATCAATGTTATAAACTAACAGAATCATCTGACTATTGTGAAGCTTTAATTTAAAAACATTCTGTGGCATTTCCGGGGGGGGGGGCACTTAAGAATTTCATGACTGAGGGAGAGGAGGGGGAAAATTGCTTCCCATTTGATATTTATTTATTTCTTCATTTATTGATTCATATACTTATTTATTGGTTTTTCGAGACAGGGTTACTCTGTGTAATAGCCCCGTTTGTCCTGGACTCACTTTGTAGACCAGGCTGGCCTTGAAATCATAGAGATCAGACTGCCTCTGCCTCCCAAGTACTGGGATTAAAGGAGTGCACCACTATGCCCATCTGATCTTGATATCTTTTGAATTCTGTAATGTGCACATACAATCTAGCTCTTGGGAGTCTGCAGCAGGAAAACTGAGAGTTCAAGGCCAATCCAGGGTGTACAGTGAGACTATGTCTCAAAACCAAAACAAAAGTAAGTAAGATGAACAAAACACACAGTTCTCTGGTAGAGCACTCATCTAGCATGCAAAGAATCTGGGAGGGGTTTGGTTCAATCGCCAGCACCACAAGAGAGAAGACAATCAAACCTGGTTGGGCATGAGCAAGGCCCTGTGTTCCATCCAGGGCACTGCAAAAGTGTAAGACTATTAAGGAATCTCAAGTCACTGTAGATATGTCATGGAATTTTACCACCCTCAAATACCATTTCCCTTCTAAACGGCACACACACACACACACCCTGCAAACACAACATGCCTTAGACCAAGCTAGCCAATGCAGCCATGAGAATATCATGCAGGAAGTTCGGATTTAACTCCTGCTCGTGTGAAAACTACAGTTTCCTACTGAATCAAATCTCCACTCATCCCATGATCCAGAAGAGGTTAGACTTCCGGCTTTAGACCGCAGGAGGTGGACAGGGATGAGCAGCAGGGTGGGGAGAACACACTCTGGCTCTCCATCCCTCCATCTCTCCTGCTTCCGGGTGCTGCCCGCTCTCAGTCAGGACAGGAAGGAATGAGAGAAGAAACTCAAGCCTCCTGCGTGGGTAGGCTGCAGTTCTCTCTGCAGTTGATTGAAACCACACTCGAGCCTCTGCCTGTGGCGCAGTGGGGACCAACCATGTCTCCACCGCTCCCTTCTGACAAGAGATTTGTCCACGTTGTCCATTGTCCACCTGTGAACCACTCTCCACACTTCAACAGTCACAGCCGTCAGCTGTGACTACCAATCTCATATTCCAGAGACCATTTCACGTGTGGGGACACACAAGCATCTGGTCACCTCTACTTTAAGAAGACCTGTCTCGCTGCCCCCCTCCTGCCCCCGTTCCCCAGCCCCCACCCCTGCCTCACACCACCTCCTCATTCTTCTGTGCCCACACCCCAGGAGCACAAGGGGACATCCAGATCTGCTGCTTGAGAAACTCACAGCCAAGGAACACAGTGGCCACTGTTTACTTTCTGTTGAGTGGCTTAATGAGCTCGCCTCACCCACACACTTGATTTTAAGAGAATAAAAGACTGTACACCCACTCCAAGGAGCTGGCTTCCTCTCTCCCACCCTCCTCTGGTAGATGGGCACAATCTCTTCCCTAACTGGGGCCTGTGACTGAGCCCTGCACGCAGATGGAGAAACCCAACTGCACTGGTGACACTATGAAGTTAAGACTGTGGAACAGTTTGTGCCCTCTGTCCCAATTTCTATCTTAGCAGTGACATGGCAAAGAGAAAGTTCCTGTTTCACCCCTTCTAATACTTGTCCACATGGTCCACTCCTGTTGTCTATTTGTGACTCAAAAGCCCCCCACACTTCAGAATATTTAGGGGGGTTGATGGATTTGGGTCATCAAACCTAAGGAATTTAAACCACCCAGAAAGGATTTTGTTTGGTTTGGTTTGGTGTGGTTGGCTCATTTTTGCTTTTGAGGGAAGAAAGAGACAGGGCTTTGCGGTACAGCCTAGGCTGGCCTCAAACTCTTAATCCTCCTGCCTCAGTCTTCCAAGTATTTGGATTATAACTATATGCCACCAAACCCAGATTTTTTAAAATGCTTAATACTTTTTACTCGTTTAAAAAAAATACAAAGTTCATAGCTCCATCCCAAATTCGCTTTATTAGAATCTCCAAGACTAGCCTCAAGGAATCTAAAATCAATTAATTAGGAACAGCTTAGCTAGAAGTGAGACTCAGAGGCAGGGAATGCTGTCTACTTGCTGAAAGTCTGCAGACCTTGAATTAGGTCTCCAACTTGGGAAAGAGAAATGGAAGCTACTTGGTGTTTAGGATTTTTTTTCCAGGAGAACTAAAAAAAATAATAAAGATGCTTGCACACACACACACATGCACACAAAGCATAGGGAGCAGTAATTGAGATTTTTTTTTAATGAAAGTTCATAATGATATGGATTACTATGTAAGCCCAATGAAGATACATGGTACTTATCTGTCCACCTGTGTGGTTCTAACAATGTGACTGCACCCAGCACACAGTAGATTTTAAATAGTTTATAACATGGATGAAAAGATGCATAGAACACTTCCATTTCTTGGGTAATCAACTACCCTACTCACCAGCACACACTGTAGAGTGTGGCTTGAAAGCCTGTCTTAGTCTTTCTGGCTGACATGACAGAATCTTATAGAGTCTGTGGCTTAAAAAATAATATAAAGTATTTTCATCATTCTGGAGGCTGAGAAGGTCAAGTTAAAAGTGTCAGTAGATTCCGAGGTGCGTGAGAGCCCAAGCAAAGCAGTTCTCTGTAGCCTATTTATGGCTGAAACTAATCCTACTCATTAACCCCCTCCCACCGACCTAATTACCTGCAGAGGCTCTGCCTCCCAAGACCATCACAGTACTGATTCTGTCTCAACATAGGAACTGGGAGGGGACATAAGTGTTGATGTCATGGCATCTGCCAAAAGACAACAATATAAACAAACCTGGAACAATAATTGAACTAGGAGAGGGGCAAACATAAGTCCACTATGTCTTTCCATCACAGAGGATTTGGAACTGAGAAAAGTTGTAACCAAGTCCAAAGTTGACGGTCACTAAGCCATCTCTCTTTTCAAATTACATTTACATATTTTGGGGTGGGGAAGGAACGGAGGACAACTTGTGGGAGTCAGCTCTCTGTTTTGATAGGGTGAGTTCCACAGATTGAGTTAAGCCTTGGCAGCAAACACCTTTACCCATGGAGCCACCTCACAAATTACTCACCAACCCGTCTCTAAGAGTGAGACCCTTTTCCATCATAAGGACAGACCCGCCTATGTAAATAGGATATTTACAGTGAAGATGGCTGGAAATTCCTGAAAATGTCTCCTGCTGACTCTCTCTGCTGCAGGTTCATTCTGTCTGTCAAATTTTGTGTCACCAGGTGACAACTTCCTGAACAGAACACCAATAACTCAGGCTCTAAGACCAATAATCAATAAATGAGACCTCATGAAACTGAAAAGCTTCTATACAGCAAAGGACACTGTCATTTAAACAAAACGGCTACCTACAGATTGGGAAAAGATCTTTACCAACTTCACTTCCGACAGAGGGCTAATCTCCAAATTTATAAAGAACTCAAGAAATTAAATACCAAGAAACCAAATAATCCAATCAAAAAATGGGAAACAGAGCTAAACCAAGAATTCACAAAGGAGGAATCTCTAATGGCAGTGAGGCATTTGAAGAAATGCTCAACATCCTTAACCATGAGAGAAACACAACTCAAGATGACTCTGAGATTCCATCTCACATGTGTCAGAATGGCTAAGATCAAAAACTCAGATGACAGCACATGCTGGTGAGGTTGTGAAGAAAGGGGAACACTCCTCCATTGCTGGTGGGAGTGCAAGCCTGTACAACCATTATGGAAATCAGTCTGGAGATATCTTAGAAAATTTGGAATAGCCCTACCTCAAGACCCAGCCATACTACTTCTGGGCATCCACCCAAACGATTCCTCACCAAACCACAAGGACATCTCCTCATCTATGTTCATAGCAGCCTTATTTGTTTTTTTGTTTTGTTTTGTTTTTCGAGACAGGGTTTCTCTGTGTAGCCCTGGCTGTCCTGGACTCACTTTGTAGACCAGGCTGGCCTCAAACTCGCAAAGATCCGCCTGCCTCTGCCTCCCAAGTGCTGGGATTAAAGGCGTGCGCCACCACTGCCCGGCAGCAGCCTTATTTGTAATAGCTAGAAACTGGAAACAACCCAGATGTCCCTCAACTGAGGAATGGATAAAAAAACCCCAAAAACATAAAACAAAAAACCGTGGTACATTTACACAATGGAATACTACTCAGCTATCAGAAACAAGGAAATCATGCAATTCACAGCCAAATGGATTGAACTAGAAAAGCTCATCCTGAGTGAGCTAACCCAGACTCAGAAGGATGCACATGGCATCTATTCACTTATAATTCTATTTTAGCCCTATAGTACAGGATAACTATCCTACAACCAACACACCAAAAAGATCAGGAACATAGACTTTGTTACCTATCAATGGGACAATTTGCCCTAGGGGTGCTACCACATAAGCCCCAGTGCAAGAGGGAGCTCTTAGCCTTCATATGACTGTTGAACTGAGAGGGGCTGATGTGTAGGGACACTCCACATGGGAGGAGTGGGATGGGTGGGAGAGGGAGGAGAGGGTAGGAGGATGGAACTGGGAGGGGTGGAAAGAGGGCACTGTGATGATGTAACCTGAAGTAATAAATAAACATTATAACAAAAAAGAAAGAAAAAAACCCTGTGTCACAGGCTGTGGTGACAGCTCAGTGCTTTGCACCCACACACAAAGCCAAGCATGGTGGCAGGCACGTATAATCCCTGTGCTGAAAAGGAAGAGACAGGCCAGTCCCTGGGACTCACTGGCCAGCTAGCTGAGTCAAATCAGGAAGTCACAGTCTCAGTGAAAGACCCTGTCTCAATAAATGAATAGCTCCGAAGAATGACACCCAAAGTTGACCTCTGGCTTCCCTGTACACACTTATACACACACACACACACACACACACACACACACACACACACACTTGCACGAGTACCCATGAACAACACACACACACACACACACACACACACACACACACACACACACACAAATTAAAAACAAAAGTCCAAACTGGGCGTAGTGGCTCACACCTTTAATCCCAGCACTCAGGAGTCAGACACAGGAGGATCTCTGTGAGTTTGATGCCAGCCTGGTCTACAAAGTAAGTCCAGGACAGCCAGAGCTGTTACACAGAGAAACCGTGTCTGGAAAATGGGGGGTGGAGGGGAGCCCAAAGGCAAGGATCATTTACTCTGAGGATTCACTCAGAATCTCTTAATTGTATATAGGAAAATTAATTTTCTTTTTTTTTTGGTTTTTCGAGACAGGGTTTCTCTGTGTATCCTTGGCTGTCCTGAACTCACTTTGTAGACCAGGCTGGCCTCGAACTCACAAAGATCCGCCTGCCTCTGCCTCCCAAGTGCTGGGATTAAAGGCGTGCGCCACCACCGCCTGGCCGGAAAATTAATTTTCAAGTGCCTCCCTTGTACATTAGAGTTGTCTAAAGGTAATGGAGGCATTATTATGAGTTACTGTGCTATCATGGATACTGTTA
Source organism: Lophiomys imhausi (assembly GCA_907164525.1). Taxonomy (NCBI): domain Eukaryota; kingdom Metazoa; phylum Chordata; class Mammalia; order Rodentia; family Muridae; genus Lophiomys; species Lophiomys imhausi. Next base: position 671,116 of record CAJQZJ010032196.1, on the reverse strand, counting down.
CCAATAAAGAATCCTTTTCCCCCATAAGACCCTGGGGACGGAGGAAGCACGATCTTCTTAGGTAGGTTTTCTATCTCTGTGCTGGAAGGGAAGGCATTAAGCAGCACTTATGTTTGAGGTAGACTGTAAAACATTCGTTCCCAGACAGAGTGAAGTGATGATGGAAACTCCAGAGGGAGAGAGAAAAACATCTTCAGTGTGGAACGGGCACAGAATTTGGAGCCATCACAGACGACAAGTTGTGGACTCCTGGCTCCTGGCCCCTGCACAGAGCTTCCAGGGTTAGGGGCAGGTTCAGCCACAAAGCGTGAGAAAGAGGCTGGGCATCAGGCCTGGAGAAAATCCTACCACCCAATAGGAAAGAGCAAGAGGAGACACTTGTCTCAATCTATCCCTGGGCTTCACCCAAAGCAACTTCTAGGCAGTTACAAAAGCCAAGGAAGGAGGAGTTCTCAGTAATGGTTGGCACGTACTGCTTCTGTGACTGTGACTCTTGGTGCAGCTCCAGTGTGGACCCGGTGCCTCTTTTGTGAAGTGTCAGCTGAGGAGACTCCAGGATGGCCATGGCCTCCAAGAAACCAAAGGAAGGAGTCAAGACTGAGAACAACAATCATATTAACTGGAAGGTGGGGGCAGGATGCCTCAGTGGGGCAGTTTAAGGTTGTGAACTGAAAGACCCGGGGAGGGAAGTTCCTCACCCAACGCTCAGGATATCACGGCCACCCCAAAACTCGCAAGAGACCATCTTGATGCAATCGCAAGAGGTTTATTTTGGGGGGGAAGGGGGAGGAAAGGGGGGAAGGGGGAGCTCAGTGCACTGAGGGCGCCACTCGTATCCCACGCAGGGGTAGGAGCTGCGAGCATGATTTTGGGGAGAGTAGTGTATTTTATAGGGGAGCACCACAGATTAAGGGGGTGGGGGAAATTACAGGTGGGAAGTACCAGCCCAGCCCATTGTTTACCACAACCCAAGGGGGAGGCAAAATACAGGTGGAATGTACCAGCCCATTAATTAGTCAGCGGGAAATATCCTACATCTGTTTGTCTCAGGAATGAATCTAATCTTGTTTTGTTATCTACTTTGTGGTCAGCCAGTTCCTGAAACCCTGGGGGCCCGTGGCCCAACTGACCTTCATTCTTGGTTTCACCCTTTTTATGGTCAGCTAAGTTCCTGGGACCTGGCAGCTGGCCTGGCTCTACGGCCGACTTAGGGGGTCTCTTAATAATTTTCATTCCCTTCATTCCCCACTCCTTTTAATCCATTGTTCTAATCTTATAACCTATACATCTGTTTTATTTTATTTATTATTATCTTGTCCCCGTAACCCTTGATATTGTTTCAGCATTAAAATCTGTACGGCGTTTACTTTTAATTGATGAAAGTATTGAGGGGCCTGCACTAGGGCAGCTGTTCCAGTGCCACACCTGATCCTAAAATTACAGCTAAAGTCAGGGAAATAGGCTCTTTCTTAAATCGCTTAGGGCGGAAATCAAACTCATCCACAAAGGCATCTGTGGGGAGATAGAGTACTCTAGGCATAAGCCGTACTAACATACAATAATCTTTGGTATCATTAAAGATATTAGTGGCAACACAGGGAGTTAGTCCTGTGTTGCAGGCCCACCATCTATCTATGCCAGGATATAAGTATCTGGTATCAGAAGTCTTGGGAGACCTCAGGGTCTCATTGCATAAGTGTTTATAGGCAGCAGGTGGGTTTCCTAAACAAGTCCTTTTCCCTGATACTTCAGTTAGGATCAGTTTGTTCTTTTCATGTCATGAGCAGGTGTCATGGTTGGTGGTTTTATTAAAAGTACCCAAGGCGGTGATGCCCTCATAGTAAGGGGGTCCAGAAGTTGAACAGAGCCAACATCCTCCACACTGCCTAGCCACACTCCTGTCCCTACATTTCCTTGGGCAGATGTAAAAAAATCTTGTTGAGCCAGCCAACAGCGTCCCTCTGGCCTCCCATACCGAACTTTGTTTCTAGCTCTTTAGGGTGGACCCTCCTTGTCGAGGGTCCCTCTCAGGGAGGTTCTGGGGGTCTGCCTCAGGAATATCCCACTGTTCCAGGCCTGCAGCTAGCTGTCAGAAGTCAGGAAAGGGAGGGGTCTACCTTAGAGATTGACCAGATGACTTTCCCAGTTTGGGAAGCTACCTGTCAAGTACATTTTTGAGGGGCATGGGGGTTGACATTCCCCATCTGAAGAGCACCTGCGACGCAGGCGTAGCTTAACAGGGTCCAGTCTTTTTTAATCTCCACTCATCTTTAGGAAGTTCAGGAGTTTTCTTCACGTGCAAGGCATGGATCCAAGCAGAGATGTCCTCTACCTTCATTGGGGTGGGGGTAGTCGAGAGCACCAGGTATGGTCCCTTTCAGTGAGGCTCAAGGTTCCCAGCTTGATGGCACCCGACGAGTACGGTTTCTCCAACCTGGAACTGATGAGGCACGCTCAGGTCTCCAGCTTTATAAGCCTCCCTGAGCTGCTCCCAGGCCTCACGCCAAACTACTTCAAGGGCTTTCACGCAGGTGAACAAGGGGTTAGAAAGGACAACATCAGGATCAAAGATTTCACCCACCTTAGTAGGAGGAGGAGGCCCCCCACAGAGAATCTCATAAGGTGTCAGCTTAAACCGCCCCCGGGGTTTTCCTGACCCGGAACAAGGGTCAGGGGGGAAGAGCCATAAAAAACACAGAGTTATTGGGCACTGTGCAAAAACCGGAGGGGCTAGACACCCCCCCCACCCGGGAATACTCACAGCTCCCAAGGGACTGTTAAAAATACCAGGGCAAGGCTCTCACCCATCTCTCACAGACATGGAGGCCACTAAACCCAGGATTCTGGAACTCCCATTTGGGGAGGCGCCTGGTAAGATCGATCCCAACTTACAGCAGGCAGAATCAGGGTCCACTTGGCCATAGATCGCTGTCCTATTGGGCTCCCCACACATCAGGTTGAACTTATACCCACTTAAAAAACTTTGTGAGATAGTGGAAGGCTTAGCAAGGAACAAACAGGGGGCTCAGCAGGTGGTCCACAGCCGCTTGTGAAGCGGAGGGCGGGAGCTTCAGAGAGAGCGCGGGAAGCTGGGAACACAAAAGCAGGTGGGAGAGGCCAAATCCCGCACACTTACGGTAGCACAGCTGGGGAGGGAGCACTGCTGGAAGGGCCAAATCCCCGCGAGTCCACGGCAGGTCATCTGGGGAGAGAGACAGGCGTCGGCGGGGCCAGGGTTCCGTGCACCCACGGCTGAGCTGCTGGGACGAGAGGTGCACTCAGGCAGCCGGAGGATCTGGGGCTTGGGGTACCCATGGGACCCGTGGCGGTGCAGACAGGAAGGGAATCAGGCACAGAGTCCAGCCCTGTGGCGAGAAGCCTAGAGAGAAACCAGAAATCGGGACCATAGCTGTATCCTGGAAAATCCAGACATATCAGGTGTGGAGCCAGACCATGTCAGCCTCCGTGACGACAAACAAAGCCCACAGAATCTGTGCCTGGGCAAACAGGCCCATACCATCAGAACCATTACAGGCTGATAACTCAGAGTGCAACATAGGGAAGTCTGAATTGGGAGCAGTGAAACAATCCTGGTCCATTACTCACAACCTGGGAATAGGCTGAACCAGATCACAGTGCCTCTGGCGATTAAAACCACAGTGACCTTGAAATCCCCCTGTAAGCAACGACAGATAGCCAAGTAACTCGTCTCCTGCACCAAATCATCCACGGTGGTTCCAAGCACAGAAAACAGACAGCTAAATGCATCCAATGGTGAAAGGTCAAAAAAAAAATAGAAATCAAGGAATTATGACTCCAACAAAGCAGAACCATTCTAGCTCATCCAATTCGGATGACAACACACCAACAGAAACACATGAAAACATTGACAATTCTGCATTATGGAAAGTGATAGAGTCCCTGCAAGAAGAACTTAAATCTATGAAG
>CAJQZJ010032196.1:642220-662168 GCA_907164525.1 Lophiomys imhausi | reverse complement strand
AACCCAGCCCTACAGAAAATCCTAGAAGGAAAATCCCAACCCAGAGAAGAAAACTCCACCCAAGAAAACAAAGGGAATAGAAAACCCAACAGCAACTAAACCAAAAGAGGAACAGGACCACTGCCTATACCAAACTAATGGGAAATAACAACCCCAGGTCACTAATATCCATCAACATCAATGGACTCAACTCCCCAATAAAAAAACATAGGTTTACAGAGTGGATCCGCAAGCAAGACCCTTCCTTATGCTGTATACAAGAGACACATCTAACTACAAAAGATAGACACTGCCTCAGAGTAAAGGGCTGGGAAAAGGTTTTCCAAGCAAATGGACCCAGGAAGCAAGCTGGAGTAGCCATCCTAATATCAAACAAAACAGACTTCCAACTGAAGTTAATGAAGAAAGACAAAGAAGGGCACTATATACTCATTAAAGGGAATATTCATCAAGAGGAAATTTCAATACTGAACATCTATGCCCCAAATACAAAGGCACCTACTTTCGTAAAAGAAACACTTCTAAAACTTAAAGCGCACGTCGATCACAACACATTAGTAGTGGGAGACTTCAACACCCCACTCACAACAAAGGACAGATCATCAAGACAGAAGACAAACAGAGAAATAATGAGTCTAACAGAGATCATGAAACAAATGGACCTAACAGATATCTAAAGAACGTTTCACCCAAACACAAAGGAATACACCTTTTTCTCAGCACCCCACGGCACCTTCTCCAAAATCGACCACATAATTGGTCACAAAGATAGTCTCAGTAGATACAAGAAAACTGAAATAACACCTTGTATCTTATCAGACCACCACAGAATAAAGCTGGTCTTCAACAGTAAAAGAATCAACAGAAAGCCTACACACACATGGAAATTGAACAGCTCCTTACTGGATGACCACTGGGTCAGGGAAGAAATAAGGAAGGAAATCAAAGACTTCTTAAAATCCAACGACAATGAAGACACAACATACCCAAACCTATGGGATACATTGAAAGCTGTGCTACGAGGAAAGTTCATAGCACTAAGTGCTTTCAAAAAGAAAATTGTGACAGCTCATATTAGTGAACTAACAGCTAAGCTGGGTGAATTGGAAAAAAAAGAAACAAACACTCCCAAGAAGAGCAGAAGACAGGAAATCATCAAACTTAGAGCTGAAATCGACAACTTAGAATCAAAAAGAACTATACAAAGAATCAATGAAACCAAGAGTTGGTTCTTTGAGAAAATCAACAAAATAGACAGACCCCTAGCCAAATTAACTAAAAGGCAAAGGGAAAGAACCCAAATCAACAAAATCAGAAATGAAAAGGGAGAAATAACAACAGACATTGAGGAGATCCAGAAAATATTCGGACATTACTTTAAAAATCTATATTCCACTAAATTTGAAAACCTAACCGAAATGGACAATTTCCTCGATAAATTCCACCTACCAAAACTAAATCAAAATCAGATTAACAGCTTAAACAGCCCAATAACACCTAAGGAAATAGAAACAGTCATTAATAATCTCCCAACCCAAAAAAGCCCAGGGCCAGATGGCTTTAGCACGGAATTCTACCGGACCTTCAAAGAGGAACTAACACCATTACTTTTCAAACTCTTCCACCACATAGAAACAGAAAGATCACTGCCAAACTCATTCTATGAGACCACTGTCATTCTGATTCCTAAACCACACAAAGACCCAACAAAGAAAGAGAACTTCAGACCAATCTCCCTCATGAACATAGATGCAAAAATACTTAATAAAATACTAGCAAACCGAATTCAAGAACACATCAAAAGTATCATACACCATGATCAAGTAGGCTTCATCCCTGGAATGCAGGGATGGTTCAATATACGAAAGTCTATCAATGTAATTCACCACATAAACAAGATGAAAGAAAAAAACCACATGATAATCTTGCTAGATGCAGAAAAAGCATTTGACAAAATCCTACACCCCTTCATGCTAAAAGTTCTGGAGAGAACGGGCATACAAGGACCATACCTAGAAATAATAAAGGCAATATACAGCAAGCCAGTAGCCAACATCAAATTAAATGGAGAGAAGCTTGAAGCATTTCCTCTAAACTCAGGGACAAGACAAGGATGTCCACTTTCACCATATCTCTTCAATATAGTATTTGAAGTCCTTGCTAGAGCAATAAGACAACTAAAGGAGATCAAAGGGATAAAAATTGGAAATGAAGAAGTTAAATTATCCCTATTCGCAGATGATATGTTAGTGTACATAAGCGACCCCAAAAACTCCACCAAAGAACTCTTACAGCTGATAAACAACTTCAGCAAGGTGGCTGGATACAAAATTAACTCAAAAAATCAGAAGCCCTTCTTTATACAACAAACAAATATACCGAGAAAGAAATAAGGGAAACAACCCCCTTCACAATAGCCACAAACAACATAAAATACCTGGGGGTAACTCTAACCAAGCATGTAAAGGACCTATATAACAAGAACTTCAAGCCCCTGAAGAAAGAAATGGAAGAGGCCTTTAGAAGATGGAAAGATCTCCCATGCTCATGGACAGGTAAGATCAACATAATAAAAATGGCTATCCTACCAAAAGCAATATATAGATTTAATGCAATTCCTATCAAAATAACAACACAATTCTTTATAGACCTGGAAAAAGCTAGTCTCAACTTCATATGGAACAACAAAAAGCCCAGAATAGCTAAATCAATCCTGTCCAATGAAAAAACATCTGGAGGTATCACCATCCCAGATTTCAAGCTGTACTACAGAGCAACAGTAATAAAAACAGCATGGTACTGGTATAGAAACAGACCAGTGGATCAATGGAATCGAATTGAAGACCCAAACATGGATCCACACACCTATGGCCAACTAATCTTTGACAAAGAAGCCAAAAACGCACAATGGAAGAAGGACAGCATCTTCAACAAATGGTGCTGGTCCAACTGGATGTCCACTTGCAAAAGAATGAAATTAGACCCATACCTATCACCTTGTACAAAACTTAATTCCAAGTGGATCAAAGACCTTAACATAAGGCCGGCCACACTAAAGATACTAGAAGAAAAAGTAGGAGAAACCCTCGAACTCATTGGCACAGGTGACAACTTCCTGAACAGAACACCAACAGCTCAGGACCTGAGATCAACAATCAATAAATGGGACCTCATGAAACTGAAAAGTTTCTGTAAAGCAAAGGACACTGTCATTCGAACAAAACGGCAACCAACAGACTGGGAGAAAATCTTCAACAACCCCACATCTGATAGAGGGCTATTATCTAAAATCTACAAAGAACTCAAGAAACTAAATGCCAAGAAACCAAATAATCCAATTAAAAAATGGGAGATGGAGCTAAATAGAGAATTCACAAAGGAGGAATCCCTAAGGGCTGAGAGACACCTGAAGAAATGTTCAACATCCTTAATCATCAGAGAAATGCAACTCAAGATGACCCTGAGATTCCACCTAACACCTGTTAGAATGGCTAAAATAAAGAGCTCAAATGATAGCACATGCTGGCGAGGGTGTGGAGAAAGGGGTACCCTACTCCATTGCTGGTGGGAGTGCAGGCTTGTGCAACCACTATGGAGGTCTGTCTGGCGATATCTTAGAAATCTAGGAATAACCTTGCCTCAGGACCCAGCCATACCACTTCTGGGTATACACCCAAAGGACCTCTCACGGAGACATAGGGAAGTCTCCTCATCTATGTTCATAGCAGCTTTATTTCTAATAGCTAGAAATTGGAAACAACCCAGATGTCCCTCAACTGAAGAATGGATTAAAAAATTGTGGTACATCTATACAATGGAATATTACTCAGCTATCAGAAACAATGAAATCATGCAATTTGCAATCAAATGGATGGATCTAGACGAGCTCATCCTGAGTGAGCTAACCCAGTCTCAGAAGGATGCACATGGCATCTATTCACTTATAGTAGGATTTTAACTATATCGTACAGGATATCTGTACTACAACCAACACATCAAAAGGAACATGGACATAATTTTTTTTTATCTTTTTCTTTTTCCTTCTTTTTTTCTTTTTTTCTTTTTCCTTTTCCCTTCTCTTTTTCCTCTCTTTTTTTGTTGATATTCTTTGTTTTTGTGGGTTTGTGTGTTTGTTGGTCTTTTTTTTAGTATTCCCCCAGTAGCAATGAGACACCAGTCACTGGCAGTACTGCCTCGTAGGCCCCCGGTGAATGAAGAGGCGCTTGGCCCTCATATGACTCCTGATCTGTGGTGAGAGACTGTTAGGCAGGGACACTCCACCCCAGAGGAACAAGACGGAAGGGTCAGGGGGTAGAGCATGGGAGGGTGGGGCTGGGAAGCGGGAAAAGAGGACAATATGATAAGGATGTAACCTGAAGCAACAAACAAATAAATTTATTAACTAAAAAAAAAAAAAAAAAGGCAGGGGGCAGGGCTGAAACACTGTGAATGGAACAGAGGATACAGCCATTCGGCCTGGTTTTGCAGACCTCCAGGTGTAGAGAAGACGTGGAGCTAAGGTAAAATACAAGAGAATTGTGGTATTGGCCTATGCCTTTGACTTCAGTGGAGACGGGGGTGGGGGGGGGAGCATCGTAGTGTTGGTGGTCTTATGTATTCTGGAGTCATACGGAGCGGGGTGGTGAGGGTGCATACTCTTGGTCCCACCATTCAAGAAGAGTACACCCTTGGTCCCAGCTCCCAGCACACTGGAGACAGAAACGGGCAGATCCCGGAGCTCAGGGTCAGCCTGATGCAGGGCAAACTCTAAATAGAGAAAGACTTCGATCCAGGAGTGGTGGAACACATCTTTGATTCCTTCAGATGGGAAACACAGGTCCCTGATCCCAATAATTAGAGTTCAGAGACACACACATGGGATTTGGAGGGACCTAGGTTTGGAGGCTACTTACAAAAGGCTGTCTCGATGCAGGCAGATTGTCCTTTGGGATCTCAAAATATATACACTAGAGCTGGTTTAGCTCCAAGGTGACAGAATGATTTCTTCTTTAACCCGGATTGAAAGATAACGCTTTGTATGTTGTCAGAAGGCCAAATTTGCTTCAGGAGAAGTACTACCTAGCCCCCCCTATCCCCCCCAGAAAAAAAAAAAAAAGAAGAGGGCAATTGTCCTAGGGTTGGGATTGGGGCAGGGCTCTGTTCTTATCGTTCCAGGAGAATCGAAGTGTCCATTAGGGGAGCCCGGGGACGGCTGGACAGTGGAATCCTCAGCAGAGAGCAGAATCAGGCACCAAGGAGGACGAGTGACCCAGTTGATTCTGCCTGGCAGATTTCCTCAATAGCTGTCTCCATGGGGGCCTGCAACCACCACAGCAATCCAATGTCACTGGGACCGTTCAGCTCTACACAATGCCCCGGCAGGAACCTCAGTGAAGCCTGCAAGATCAGCTTCTGCCTACAAACCCCTTAGGTCATCTAAACAGCTGAGAACAGAAGGACTGAACATAAAAGGAGTATACTAACATTTTTAATCATTTTTCCCATTTGGGTTGGGGCCCCAAACAGGTCTACTACGACCCAAATCAGCAGGAAGTCACTTTAAGAGAGCGACGTCCCATGCCCAGAGGGTGGGGAGGGTGTTTCTCCGCCCTTCTTTTTGGTTATTTGAAGGATAACTGAAAACTCTGTTATGTAGGGGAAGAGACTACAAGCTGATAAATGGTCCTGTCTTAATGGGTTTTGGAGGTTAGCCCCAGGGAATTCCTACTTTTCCTTTTCTGTATCCTTCTTCCTCTCCTATGTAGGAGTGCATGGGCTTGAGAAAAATGAGATATAGACATAGCACAGGAAGGTCCAAGAAGAAGGGGCAGATTATTGAATATGCCCTTATACCTTTGTATATTGATACAAAATTAGTAGTTTATTTGGCTAAAGTGGTATTGACCATTGTTTATTGTGCAAAAATAAGATTGTATTGGATTACATCGGTATTGATCTTTGTATATTGATACAAAATTAAGATTATAGTTGGCCACAATGGTATTGACCCTTGCATATGGACGTAATATTAAGATTATATTGGGCTACATAGGCATTGATCTTGGTATATTGATACATAATTAAGAGTATATTTAACCACAATTGAATAGATCTTTGTATATTGATACAAATTTAAAGGTAATGCTTCCCAATGGTATCATACCTAGAGATACTTAAAAATAAAATGTGAAGCTCTGACCTCTTGATGCCAACCATCTAAAACGGTCTAGGATAGTTAAAACAAACTCCTAGTCATGCAAACATGTCACTTTGTTAGCTACTATGACAGTCTATCACAGATATTCTCTAAACTACCCAATAATCAAGTTGCTAAGAGACAAGCAACATTTGCTTATCTAAATACAAGAGATGGATAGGGCATCTTCAAAAACCCCTAGAGATCTGCAGAATATGGCATTCAAAGATGTTATCTTAAATCAAAATTTTTTTTTGATATCGAGACATATCAGCGCCTGACAGCACCCCCTATTCTACTCCAAGTAGAAGATAAGCATCGAAGAACCTCCACTGTAAGATGGTTGAATTAGTGGCAAGCCTTTCTCTTGGCATGAAAAAACCCCTTGCACCAACTGCAGACAGACTGCTGTCCAAGAAGGACAAAACTTGGTAGCAGGGAAGTCGACAGCCTAAATCTGCCAAGACAGGGTAGGTAAGTCCTTCATAATCCCTGCTCTACAACAAATGTCTGTCAGAGAAACAGGATCCAAAGGCTGAAGATTGATGCTGGAATGTATGGAGAGAAAATGGGAACTGTCCAGGCAGTCATTGGTATGTTCTTTCTTAGTTTTGTAAGCTGCAGGCTCTGCACTTCCTATATAAGCAAATATATTTATCCCTCTCAGGTCTCTGAGGTGGTTGAAGAATAGACAGCTAGAGTCTCATAGTTAAATTTTGAACTGTTTAGGAATCAAGAGCGTGTTATAGATCTAAGAAGATACTCTTAAAAGTGTGTTGCAAGATAGTATGAATGTTGAGTCACATATAGACCTTTAAACTCATGGAGTTGGTTAGATAGTAGAATGTTAAAATCAGGGGCCAAATATGTATAAACTGGACATTGGGAAGGTATACTGGGCCAATTTACTCTCATAAATGTGGCATATTTATATCTATAAAAAAAACTAAAAGATATTTGTTTTCATACTTAGCTGGTTTAATTTCTGTAAAATCCACTTCCCAATAGGCCTCCAGTCCATCTCTCCTGAGTCTTTTTTCCATGTTATACATGGAAGGTCTGGCATCAGTCAGAGCACAGGCGTTGCAGTTTCTGACTATTTCTGTTGTTAAGTCAGAAAGTCCAATTACATAATAGTCAGAGGACCTTACCATATCTTGTAGTTTTTTTTTTCCCTAGGTGAGTCAGACGGTGTAAATTGGTGACCTACTCACGTCCTTTTTCTGAGGCAGGACTCTTTTACCATCCTCTGTTTTAACCACACCACAAGGTGATTATCCAGCCAACCCTTCAACCATGAAGCTGTTTCTTCTGCCAGGATGTCAGGGCAGCAGTCATCTGGCGCGGTGTGGTCGGAACAGGAATCTGGGTGACAGTCTTTTTCCTGGCTTCCGTCAGCCATCGCTTTTCATCTCTCAGGGTGTATCCCAGATAGGTGACCTCAGTTTTACACAACTGAGCCTTCTTAGCAGAAGCCCGATACCCCACTCACCAAGTTCCATCAGCAGCCTCTTAGTTCCTTGGAGACATTTAGGTTTAGTTGATGTTGCCAAGAGTAAATCATCAACGTACTGTAACAATGTTAGCTGAGGATTTTCAGCTCTGAAGGAGGCCAGATCCCGATAAAGAGCCTCATCAAAGAGGGTAGGGGAGTTTTTGAATCCTTGTGGCAATCTAGTCCAAGTCAATTGTCCCACTAGTCCATTGTCAGGGTCTCTCCATTCAAAGGCAAAGATGGGTTGACTGTCCAGATGTAACTTCAAGCAGAAAAAAAGCATCCTTTAAATCAAGAACAGAGTCTTAAATCTTGAACTGGCCTGTAATTATTAGTGCCTGGCTTCTTTACTGGTAAGAGGTGGGGTGTTCCATGGTGACTGGCAAGGAACCAGAATGCCCTGTTGTAAGAGTCTGTGAATGTGAGGTCTGATCCCTTCTCTGGCTTCACAACTCATTGGATACTGCCTTACCCCAATAGGGGAGGCACTGGTCTTCAGCCCCACTACTATGGGAGGAACTCTTTCTGCCATCCCCACACCTCCGGTCTCAGCCCAGGCCTTTGGGAATTCTGTTAACCTCTTGTTGCCCAAGAGGCTCGTGGAGCCGATATTTTTTTTTCAAATTTTAAGGCCGATATCATAGAAGTAGGAGTTCCCCACGTCACCTCTGGCACTTCCTTAGCAAACTGAATCTGTGCCTCCAGTTTTTCTGGTTTTTTTTTTTTTTAATGTTTTCAATGGTTGTTTCAGGACTGAATATTCTGCTCCTGTGTCCATCAGAAAGTTTACAGGGGTCCCCTCCACGTTCAGGTTTACCCTAGGCTCAGAGAGGGGGGTCTGAGCCCCGTCGCCCCTAATCATCTTCTTTAAGAGCCAGGACCTTAGGGGTTTTGTCCTTTTTCTTTGGGCAATCTCGAGCCCAGTGTCCTTTTTCTTTACAATAGGCACACTGACTATAGGCACTACTGCCGACTTAGGGGGTCTCTTAATAATTTTTATTCCCTTCATGAACGACAGGACTTGTCTACAAGGCAGAGCAGATGCTGGTCTGATGGGCAAACAGCCAGTGAAACTGATACACTTGCCCAGTTGGAAATGGAGGATGAAGATAGGACAGATGTGTTCCAGCAGTAGACAAGGTGTCTACTAAACAGGGAGCCTGCTGCTTTACTCTAGAATGTTCTTACAAACCAAGAACACATTCTCCACTAAAAAAGCCTCGAAGAGCCATTTGTTGGACTGAAAGAGGAAGCTGTTGGGGGGTCGGGGGGGGGGGGGGGATATACCTTAAACTTAAAAAAAAAAAAGGGAGGGAGGGGGGGGGGGGGGGGGGGGGGGGGGGGGGGGGGGGGACAAGAGGGAGGAGTAGGGAGGGGATTGTGATTGAGATGTAACTTGAAGAAATAAAAAATAAATAAATAAGCAAGCCTCCATTTGGTCCTGGCAGGTAGTACCACACTGTTGTTTTCTCCGTTCCTTCTTTTTCTCCTTCCCCATTCTTTTATTGGATAGAAAGTAACTAGTGTGTGTGCCCAAGCATATTGAGTCTTTTTTTTTTTTTCTTTTTTTTAAACTAAATGACTAGTGTTCTGTTTTGGTTAACATCAAATGGTCTGGGGACAGAACTGTTCCTACAGAAATAGCCCCTTTTTCTATTAGTGGCACCCACACTTAACTCGTGTTTTGTTCTTGTTGTTTTAACAAAGGAGCCCAACAGCATAAAACCCCTTGCATACTTTGTTCAACTGGAGAATTTTAATGTTTTTCATTTATCATTATAAAACCAAGGACAATTTTATAACTCTATTACATGTCGAATCTGTTTTTAAGTAGGGGTAAACTATGCTTGAAAAAAATGATCTGAGATAATTTCCCTTTAAAGTCAATTGTCTTGTTTAAATAAACTTCTTGTTTAAAATGGAAAAAAAAAAAGAGAGAATAATAATAATTGACACTTTCTTCAAAGCAAGTTCCAGGACAGTCAGGGCTAAGAAACCCTGTCTCAAAAAAAAAGCAACAACCAAATAAATATTGATATTTTATATTATATAACTCAACACCAGTGAGAAGGCTTCAAATCAAAGTTCATGCTATTTTTAAAAATGAAGAAGTAATTTTTATCATGTCAAAACATTGTCAAGAATTTTATCTCTCCTTGATTTTGTCCATGTTCTTTAGTTCCAGACCGAAGGCAATCTCTTGTGGCTTCTGTGTATAAGCTGATAACCTGCTACTTGGGGGTGAATGTATAGGCTTAACTTTCTGCAAGTAACCTTATTTCTACAGGTATAGCTCAGAAATAAATCACTGTGCACCCCAGTGCCAACCAAAATCAAGTATAATGTTATTTTCTAATGCTTGAAGACAGTATTAAACACATTACTAGGAATCAAGACCGCTAAGGTAATTTCAGGCGGGGAGGCATGAGACTTCACGCTGTGTTCAGTGACTCAGTCAGGATTCCAGAGGACAAAATATGCAGCAGTGCCGGGTGCTTCATCCTGCCCTTTGCTTCTGGCTGCCACAGATTTCTCTCCAAATCCTCCCCTTCCTGTTAAAGCCCGGTAGAAAAAGTCCTGTGTTACTCCATCATTCCATTACTAAAATACCTTCTCAAGCCCAGCCTGACTGCATTTCCCCTCCAGTCTCCTCATGCTCATCTTTCTAAATCATAGCCTTGGCCAGTTGATTCCATGCCCCCCACCAATCAAAATCTCTTAACCTCATCCTGGATTCACGGGATGCTCAAGAAGGGGTAAGGAAGCTCAGAGGTGTGAGTTTAAGGCTGGGAGAGCTACCAGCGGGTGATGAGCTTTACTGTCAGGCAGCTCCACCCTGTGTCTCAAATCCCTAAACTTCTAATCTTGACCTTAAATAAAACAGTTAGCACACTGACTCACAGAGAAATGTCTGCATCTCCTCGGAGGAGCTGTTTGTTTTCCGTTGATGCCCATTGCTTAGAAAATAATCAGGCCGGTTAGCTTAGCAAAAAACTATAATAGACTGTCATAGTACCTAACAGAATGACCGGCTTGCATGACCATTAGTTTGCATTTCTTAATTATCCTAAACAGTTTATGACAATTAGTAGCAAAAGGCCGAAACTTCACATTTCATTTTTTTTCTTTACCTCCTAACCCTTCCATCCCATTTCTCTGGAGTGGAGTGCCCCTATATAACAGTCCCTCACCTCAGTTCAGAGGCTGTGTGAGGGCAAAGAGCCTCCTCATACATTCATACATTGGGGGTGCACGAGGCAGTACCACCAGTGAAAAGTGTCTCATTGCCTGGGAGAGAGAACTAAAAAACAAACCAACAAATAAACAGACACACAGATAAAAAAAATAGTAAAAAGAAATAAAGCTGCTAAGAGACAAGCAACATCTGCTTATCCTAATATAAGAGATAGTAGGGCCTCTTCAAAAACCTCAAGAGATTTGCAGACTATGGCATTAAAAGATGTTTTCTTAACTTTAGATTCTTTTTATATTGAGACATATCAACTCCTGACAGCACCCCCTATTCTACTCCAAGTAGAAGATGAGCATCGAAGAATCTCCAGTGGGAGATGGTTGAATCAGTGGCAAGCCTATCTCTTGGCACAAACAAAAACAAAACCCTTGCTTCAACTGTAGACAGAATGCTGTCCAAAAAGGACAAAACTTGGAAACAGTTAAGTTGACAGCCTAGCTCTGCCAAGACAGGGTAGGCAAGTCCTTCATAACCCCTGCTCTACAATCAATGTCTGTCAGAGAAATGGAGCCAAATGGCTGAAGATTGATGCTGTAATGTATGGAGAGAAAATGGGAACTGTCCAGGCAGCCACTGGTATGTCATTCTTTAGTTTTGGAAGCTGCAGGCCCTGCACTTCCTATATAATCAGATATATTTATCCCTTTCAGGTCTCTGAGGTGGTTGAAGAATAGATAGCTAGAGTCTCATAGTTAAATTTTGAGTTGTTTAGGAATCAAGAGGGTTTTCTGGATCTAAGAAGATGTTTTTAAAATTGTGATGCAAGTTAGTATGAAAGCTGAGTTGGATATAGAACTTTAAACTCATGGAGATGGTTAGATAGTAGAATGTTAAAGTCAGGGGCCAAATACATATGGAGTGGACACTGGGAATGTATGCTAAGCCATATAACTCTCATAATTGTGGCCTATTTATTTCTGTTGTTTTGTATTGTATTTGTTATTATAAGAGAAAGAACCATTTGTTGGACTGAAAGGGGGAGTTGTTGGGGGGAAAAAGATATACCTTAAACTTAAAAAAAGGGAAGAGGATGGGGGGTTGAGGGTGGGAGGGTGGGACTGGAGGGGAGAGTAGGGAAGGGATTACGATTGAGATGTAACTTGAAGAAATAAAAAATAAAGTAAAAAAATAATAATAATCAGGCCGGGTGTGGTGGCGCACGCCTTTAATCCCAGCACTCGGAAGGCAGAGGCAGGTGGATCTCTGTGAGTTCAAGGCCAGCCTGGTCTACAAAGTGAGTCCAGGACAACCAAGGCTACACAGAGAAACCCTGTCTTGAACCCCCCCCAAAAAAAAAAAAACAAAAGAAAGAAGAAAATAATCAGAATCAACTGTTTGTCAATAATTATACTTTGTAAACTGGCTTCATTGACCCATGCCTATCCCTCTCTGCATTCCATACAAACCCTCAGTCCCTGCCAAACTAATCTGATTAGTCCTGAAAACACTTTGTGGTTTCCACCCCCTTATCATTCCTAATGCCAACTCCTTTGAGTAAATCATTCCCCAGTCCTGCCCACATGCCTGTTCGCTTACCTACTGCTTTTCTCTAAAAACTCTCCTGCATGAATCCTTAAGCTGATCACCCCCCCCCCAGCTGAGTCACTCACCACTCACAAAGTCTTTTCTCAGTCTACCATAAGCCCCATTACGCACTTCCATGCTGCAGCTCACAAAATTATTTAGATCAGCCAGCCCCCATCTGCAATCTCCACTGCAGCCCAGCATCCCAGCCTCAGTCCCTGGCTCAGTCTACTGCCTGCATCCACAGCGTTCTTGTCCTCCCTGTCCAACTCTACCTTTAGTGGCTGAGCGGCTTGAAGAACTCATGTGTCCCTCCTCCACGTTTTTTAGTCACTTCCTTTTAACTCTGCCTGTGGAGTTACCTTGTATGGTTCGTGGAGGCAGCGTCAGCATGATCTGGCCATGAGTTCTTTAAAAGTTAAGCAAAATGCCGTAACATTAGTGATCCTTGAAAGAGGTTTTGCTAAGTGAAATACGCTCTGCCAAAAAAAAAAGGAAAGGAAAGGATTTGCTGCAGCTCCATTCATACTTAGTCAGAGACAGGGGAAGTACAACAGTGGTTACCTGCAGCTGGTGGGGAGGTGAGTGGGGGATTGTTCAGTGGTGAGAGTTTCACCGCAGGAAGAAGACAAGAGTTCTGGAAACAGAAAGTAACTAAGATAACACAACAATAAATGTGCTTAATGCTGTCAAACTATACATCCACATGATTAAAGTGGTAGACTTTGTTATGACTATTTTATCACAAAAATAAATTTAAATGAGTGATTCAAAAATGCAATACATAGAGTTTGGTGAAAAGCTAACATGGTGATCTGCATCAACAACGGATCTTTTCAGAGTTACCTCACTAGTGGGCTAAACATCTCTCCTGTGATTTCCTAACACTGAATATTTATTCTGCATGTAACTTCATTCTTTCTCATTTTTGGCTCCAGTTATAGGCTACTTTGTGGCCTAGCTGTGAATGTTTCTTTAAAATCAAGTATTGAAGCAGTGAGAGCCAAGAGTTGTTAAATAAATATATTTCACCAAAGTATTACTTCCTACTCACAGACCTGCTGTTTGATTTTCCCACCTCTGTGGACTTCACACCCCATAGACTCAACCTCATGTTCTCTCTGACTAGAGAGGCAGTTCCCCCTCAGAGAGGGACAGAAGCAAATCTCCACAATCTCTTCTTGTGTCCCAGAGACATATCAGACAGTGTAGAAGCAAAGGTCCTTGGATCTCCAAAGATACAGCCTCTGAAGCCTCCCGGGGTTCCTGTTACTATGACCACTGGATTTATTTACCATTGAGCTCCCAGGGCTCTCCGCCATCACCCCTCTTTCTTAATGAGTAATGTTCCCTCTGTTCCCTCCTCCCCGTGGGGATCATTGTATCTTTCTACTCTCTGCAGGGACTGTGGCTGTGTATGCCACACTTGTCTTAGATATAGTCAGGAGCCACTGAGGCATTTTAGGAATCATACTATCATTACCAATCTGGCAGGGGTAGTTTTAAAATCAACCGCAAAGTCTCTTTAAATGCAAATGTATCACTTTTCCTTCTGCTCAACAGAGTTCTAACAAACTTCATGAATGTTGTCTTGAGAATCCACTGAGTCCCATGGCAGAACCTTCCAGGTGTGTGACACAGAGACTTCATATTAATACAGATTTGATCATGCCTGCTCACTGTAATGAAAAAGTCCAAAGTGACATCATCTGAATACCATTCTTTAATCCTGTGATTCACACGCATGTCCCTGAGGAAAGTTCATAAATAACCCTCAGCAAGGCAGTGCACTTTGAACTTCCTAGACTTTGGTTCATACTATTGACCACTGTTGGGAAAACGGAGTAAACTCCTCCTGCCCAAATCTCCCTGGATTGAAATCCATTATGATAACTCATTGGAATGTCATTGTCCAATAAAAGGAAATGGGGTTTCCTCAGGCAAACTTCGCAGAGCTGGAGCCGGATGAATGTAATATGAACCCAGTGCTTTCTGGGGCATCAAAAAGCTTAGCCAAAAGAATGGGAGCACATCACAGGAGCAGAGAAGTCAGCCTGAAACAGCTTCCAGTGGTTGAGGCTGGCTTAATCAGAGCAATAACAGAATCAACAGAACACTGGGTTATCACCCTGCATTAAAACAATCACCTGTGAGCTCACAGTACTGTAAATGAATAGGTAAGGAAGGAAAGAAAGTGAATTCCACTTAGTAAATGCTTTCTCTTCCAGGAAGGTGAAGATTACCTCCTCCTGCTTCAGTATGAACTAGGGTCAGTGGCTTGACTCCAAAGAATATAACCTGTAACTAGAAGCATAGGGACTTTACAAAGAAGAAATCTGGCAAGCAACAGAGGAGATTCACATCTCCAGCACAAGCATGTGGGGTACCTGTATCCCTGGTAGGCTGTGAGAGAAGGTGCTTCTTTCTAGAAGTTTCTAATCACAAGGAAAAGACCAGGTGTCCCTAGATCAAGGGACTTTCCTACAAAAGACCTACACAGCCGAAAGCTTAACAGTCAAGTCATAAAAACAAGAAGGACAGACCAACAGTCATGACAGCTTGCCATAATGCCATGTCCCAGCTTGGGTCTTAAGACAGAAGAGGAGCATTGCTGGGGAAAACAACAACAACAAAAACAACAAACCAGTGAAATCTAGAGTCTGAAATGTAGTTAATAGTGATGTTTCCGGGCTGGAGAGATGGCTCAGCGGTTAAGAGCACTGGCTGCTCTTCCAGAGGTCCTGAGTTCAATTCCCAGCAACCACATGGTGGCTCACAACCATCCACAATGAAATCTGGTGCCCTCTTCTGGCCTGCAGATATATCTGCAGACAGAACACTGTATACATAATAAATAAATCTTTAAAAAAAAAATAGTGATGTTTCCAGGGCCAGCTCCCCAGGCTTGTGCAAGTCATGTTGTGTTTGCTTCTGTTTGCACACTTAAATAGCACCCCTTTAATCCCAGCACTTGGGAGGCAGAAACAGGCAGATCTCTGAGTTGGAGGCCATCCTGGTCTACAAAGTGAGTTCCAGGACAGCCAGAGATACACTGAGAAACCCTGTCTTGAAAAACAAAACAAACAGACAAGCAAAACAAACCAACAAACAAGAGTTTGAGCCTAGAGTTCGGTGAAGCTCCTTTAGTCTGGACAAATGCACATTGGCCTTTGAAGATACAGTCCTTAGAGAACCATTGTTAGTAGCATGAAAACCATAGCTCAGTGTAGGAACCTTGTGGGGCAATGTGGGAAATCTTTCTGTGAGTCTAAAATAATTTTTAAAAAAAGATTTTTTTTTTTTTTTGGTTTTTCGAGACAGGGTTTCTCTGAATATCTCTGGCTGTCCTGGACTCACTTTGTAGATCAGGCTGGCCTCGAACTCACAAAGATCCGCCTGCCTCTGCCTCCCAAGTGCTGGGATTAAAGGCGTGCGCCACCACCGCCCGGCAAAAAAAGATTTTTAAGAAAATGTTTCATACTATCTCTAGTTAACATCAGATGTAAAAGATGGCTCCACTCCTAGAAGAGGGACTTTTCTACCCTGGGATTTATTAACTAAAACCAGACTCACATGAATATGGGGCTCCACGTGCTTCAGTTCTTCGGTTGCCGAGTTTATGATCAACATTCACAGAGCCTCAGGTTCTGTCCAGAGCAACAGTGGCGACCTCTCATAATGGTGGTTTTAGGCTCTCACTCAGAAGCACTCTGTGGCTAGTATAGGTGTGAAGGTCACTTGAAATTTACTCATGAGGATGGTCATCAGAGAGTATCGTGTCAAAGCCAAAAGTACCAAAAAAGTTGTTTTGTTTTTTTAGTCCCAATGTTTACTAGAAAATAACACAAGCAAAAAAGACAGACAAAAATAAAAGGAAGGAAGGAAGGAGTAGATCGTCAGCTGATGCTTGAATAGTCCAGTAACTGATTTAAAATGGACAACCCAAACATCACAGGAAGATGTAGCTAAGTTAAAAATTCCTTCTTGTTAACAATGTACTTGTCATGTGTGGTGGCACTCGAGGCAGAGGCAGGCAAGTGTCTGTGAGTTCAAGGCCAGCCTGATCGACATAGAGAGACTTTGTCTCAAAAAAAATTATATGTATATATATATATATAAATTATTTCAAGAAAACATTGAAATGAGGGTACTCTTTATGCTAGGAGATTTCTAAAACTCCATATACTCTCTAACTTTGGTAGAAAAGCAATTATTAAAGGGAATTAGTACAAACCAAGCTCAGTTTTTCGCATTCAGTTACCAAACTGCCAATGCTAAAATTTCAGTGTTTTGGTTATCTACTACAACAAAATGAAAGATTGGAGAAAATGTTTCTTTAAATGTATTAGAGACAGCCCCAGACGACTTCCGATGAGACCTTACTCATTATCTTCTGGGGGGGAGGGGACCAAGAGAAGCTGGCAGTAACTCAAGAGTAAAGCAGTAAGGCAGAGATATAGCAAGAACGTCTTATTTCTTCATGTTCCCAGAGGAGGAAGATTTTTTTTTCCTTTTTTTAGTCAATTGAAAACTAATGCAGGAAATCTGAAGAGGCAATCTGGGCCAAATGCTTAGGAAATTTCAGCATCTCCCAAGCACCACACTGATACATAGAAAAATACAGTATACACCAGGAAACCACTTAAAATCTCTGCAGGCAGAGTCTTACATAAGCCTTACAATAGTCGATATGCTCATGTAAAACCATGCTTTCTTTGGACAGCTTTTGGTTTCCAATGTTTAATTTTACTTGACACACTCCAAAGTAGTGGAGCCACGGGTAAGAAAGTGGCTTTTTAGTTTATTTTTCCAGAGAGAATCAGATGCACACACAATCATCTCTCTGCAGCTAGCTTTCTGCAGTCCTGGGGTCCGGACACCACTACACTGAGTCATCCTGAAGTCGCCTATGGAGCGAAGAGACTTTTTGGGTTTGTTTGTTTGTTTGCTTTACATCCCAATAGCCACAGTGGGGAGACTTTTATACTTAACTTTAGATGCTCCTAAGCTGGACATTGTACACAGTCTTCTTACAAGAAAAGCTCAGGGGCTGGAGAGACTGCTCAGTGGTTAAAAGCTCAGACTGCTCTTGCAGAGGACCTGAGTTCGATTCCTAGCACCCACATCAGGTGGGTTACAAACACCTGGAGTGGCTGCTCTGGGGAGATCTGGTGTCTCTGATCTTCATGGGTGCTTACGCTCATGTGCACACACCAACACAGACACACAAATGTACACATAGTTAAAGAATAATAAATCCTTTAAAAAT
Organism: Lophiomys imhausi; assembly: GCA_907164525.1. Taxonomy (NCBI): domain Eukaryota; kingdom Metazoa; phylum Chordata; class Mammalia; order Rodentia; family Muridae; genus Lophiomys; species Lophiomys imhausi. The sequence goes on along the minus strand of CAJQZJ010032196.1, from coordinate 644,431 downwards.
ATTTTTTCTTGTTTTTTTCAAGACAGAGTTTCTCTGTATATCCTTGGCTGTCCTGGACTCAATTTGTAGACCAGGCTGGCTTCTAACTCATAGAGATCTGCCTGCCTCTGCCTCCCGAGTGCTGGAATTAAAGGCATGCGCCACCACAACTGGCAATTACAGACAGCTGTGAGCTGTCATCCGGGTGCAGCATGATGGCACAAGGTGGAAAGCAGAAGATTCAAGGACGACCTAGCTCAGGATGACGCATGCTAAGTGGGATGAGAAGGGATTTGAACCCCGGTCCTTTGGAAGAACAGCCAGTGCTCTTAACCGCTGAGCCATCTCTCCAACCCAAATCCTTAAAAATATTTTTAAAAAAAGAAAAGAAAAAAAATTCAGGCTTATTAAAATCCAAGTTTTTGCCGGGCAATGGTGGCACATGCCTTCAATCCCAGCACTTGGGAGGCAGAGGCAGGCAGATCTCTGTGAGTTTGCGGCCAGACTGGTCTAAAAATTGAGTCCAGGACAGTCAGGGCTACACAGAGAAACCCTGTCTCGAACCTCCAATCCCCCCTCCTGGCAAAATCCAGGTTTTCTTAGCTACAGATGAATCAAAAACATTTTTTTTTTCTTTTTCTTATGGTTGTCTTTCTACTGTTTGAGTCAAAAGTCCATATGATGCCTGTTTCAATGTTGAATATTATTATCAATTATATCAATATTATTTACATAAGAATATCAAGAACAGGTAGTAGATGATGGTTTGACACCAGTGATGTAGGTGCTGGGGACCCAGTCTGGAGCCTGGTGTATGCTCGGCAAGCATTCTACCACTAAACTTGATTCAATCATCCCCAGACTTGATAAAGTATCTTTAAATCATACTATACATCCATAGATTTAACAGATGATAGTAAAACTGAAGTTCTTGAGACATGAAGGTGGCCCTTTCTTCTCCTTCCTTCTCTCTCCTCCTCTAGAATGGCTCAGTCATGAAGTCTGTGGTAGGCATTTCCAAAGGCAAGGCATTTCCAGCTGAGGAAGCATCGCCACGGTGGTCTAGATGGAGGAGAGATGAGCATCCTCAGCAGGGAAAAGTGCAGCATGATGCCACAAGGTTTCCACAGAAGAAAGATTCAAGAACGACCTAGCTCAGGATGACGCATGCTAAGTGGGATGAGAAGGGACTACACAGGAGGCGGTTAGCAACAGGAGCCCTGAGGAGGATGCCGGACCTCAAAAGCAAACAGGCTAGTTCACACAAGAAAATCGATCAATTAAGTTAATGTGTCAAGACTAGTGAGATCCAAGAAGAAAGCAAAATTGAATTTTGTGATGATATATTGGAATTAAAGGTGGCTCTGTGAACATAATGATGCTCAATATTATTGGTATATTGAGGGAAAAAATATACAGGTACATGTATCTAAATATTCCTAGGTTCTATCCACACAAAGGAAATAGAACAATGATATAAGCCAGATCTGGTGTGGCATGCACCTGTAATCCCACCATTTGGGAGTAGAGGTCATTCACATTTGGCTATATAGTGAGCTTGAAGGCAGCCTGGTTTCCATGAACCAGGAAAGAAAGAAAGGGAGGAAGGAAGGAGGGAGGGAGGGCAGGAGGAAGGAAAGAAGGAAGGAAGGAAGGAAGGAAAGGGGTAAGGAAGAATGTTCCAATACCAATAAGGTACCTAGCACGCAGATCTTGGTTTCTAAATTTTGTTCTTCCCTAAAGGAAACCAAGGTTTTTTGGAGACATGAATAGTCCGAAGTTTGAAGTATAGAAAACTCTGACCAGGGCCTAGAGAGATGGTTCTGAGGTTAAGAGCACTGGCTACTACTCTTCCAGAGGACCTGGGTTCAATTTCTAGGACCACAACCAACTGTAACTCAAGGCTGAAGGGTTCTGGTGTCTTTTTCTGGTCTTCATAGGCATTTCATGTACATGGTACATAGATGTACATTCAGGCAAACTTTCTAATGTGGCAGTCAGAGAAGGCCTTACACAAAAAGACAAACAAATCATCAGTGGGCCCAAATGATAGCTGAGTGGTTAAGCACTCCCAGAGAACTGGAGTTCAGTTCTCAGTATCCTTGTCCTGGGTCTCACGACCACTTATAATTCCAGTTCAGGGGATTCAGTGCTCTCTTCTGAACTCCACAGGGATCTATATTCATGTGTGTGTGTGTGTGTGTGTGTGTGTGTGTGTGTGTGTGTGTGTGT
>CAJQZJ010032196.1:626587-642210 GCA_907164525.1 Lophiomys imhausi | reverse complement strand
TGTGTGTGTGTGTGTGTGTGTGTGTGTGTGTGTGTGTGTGTGTGTGTGTGTGCACGACACACATACACACATGGACACATGCAAGCACACACGCACGATTGAAACTAAAATGATCTTTTGATGCAAATCATTGGTGATATGACAAATAAGCTAAGAGAATTCAAGTCTCATATTATTCCCCCAAAGAAACATTTAGAGTCTCCATCTCTTGTCTGTTTTTTCATGAGGTTGCACTAGAATTCCAAGCTGCTCACCCATCCAGTAAACCAATCCTTTCTAGGCCGTGTAAATGGAAAGTTTTATCTATGACAATGGCCTCTCTGGTCACCATGTTTCGCTCACACTACTTTTCATACTGCTGGGTGTCTTTGTATTGTTTGCTTCAAAAGCTAAAACTAACATTTATTTCAACATCATACATTACTATTCATAGATATCTGTATGCAAACATAAAGAGTATACAGCCATTATTACTTTTAATAAGACTGAACTCATCATTGCTTTTACAGTATACTTCATGGTTGCTTTACAAAGATTTATTCTTGGGGTACTCAGTTCCAGGGGGCATATTATAACATGACTCCTGCACTAAGGCTCAGGAAACATTGCAGAGGAAGTGTTGGAAAGATTGTGACAGGCAAGAATGGCTGGGAAGCCTGATCGTGTCTCCTAGAAATGACAAGGAAGCTACACCTGGGACATCTCAACAATACCGCTAAACAAAACCTACATAATGAAACACCATTAGACATCCTAATTCAGAAGGGAGACTGGAGAATTCTTTCTTACAAGGGTGGGAAGGGCTAAACAAAGAACACCAGGCAATTTGGGAATACCAGAACAAAAGAAATAGTCTTCCCCAGGGCTCTGTGTGTGTGTGTGTGTGTGTGTGTGTGTGTGTGTGTGTGTGTACAAAAATTAAAAGATTTATTTTAGCTTATTTAATGGTATGTGCATGTGTATGCGTGTCTTCAGGTGTGTGCAAGTGGCCATGGAGACCACAAAGGGACATGGATCCCTTGGAGTTGGACTCACATACATTTGTGAGCTCCTCATACAGGTGCTGGGATCCAATGGGATCTGAACTCTTTCCCTCTGATAGAGCAACAAACATTCATAACCAGCGAACCATCTCTCCAGTATCTTCATAGTCTTGTTTTATTAATTTATTTCTATGCCTCCCTCACACAGAAAGAGATCGTTCTGGAATGTCTTCTAAAGGGAGTCCAGGCCAGTAAGATGACTCAGTAGGTAAAAGTACTTGCCCCCAAGCCTGAAGAACTGAGTTCAATCCCAGAACTTAGTTTTGGTGGAAGAGAACTCTTACAAGTTGTTCTCTGACCTCCACACACACAAGCCATGGCCATCGCAAGTGCTGGGGCTAAGGGACTTCCCCACCATGCCAACTTGAAATAGGAAGCTTGGAGCAGGGAGGATGCAGGAAGTAATGCAGAGTAAAATAATCCAACGAGGAGGTCAACTCCCTGCCTGAGAAGAAAGAAGATGGGAAAACTCCCTTCTTTGGCTGCAGGATGTGACCTGGAAAGAGAAGAAAAAAAGCCAGAGGTAGGAAAAGTCTCTCAGGGACTGCCTTCTCTGCCCCCCTCCCTTCCTGGAAAAGCTCGGGGACTCCTTTCAAATAAGTGTCTTGGTATGAAAAAGGTTTTGTTGGTTTTTGTTTTATTTTGTTTTGGTTTTTTGTTGTTGTTTTGCTTTGCTTTAAACCTTCCTCTCCAAAATTAGAAAGGAACATTTTCAGAATACTACAGATACAACAATGTAGGCCCACAATGCCTATGGTTAACGGTTAACTTAGCAATAGGCTGTGAACCAGGGCCAGTGAGACACACACACACACACACACACACACACACACACACCCATAGTCTTCATGGGTCATTGAGATGGGTGGGTGCGGAAGGGATTTGGGAATAGCAGCCAGCTTGCTAGGGAAGGAGCCAGCATACATGAAGACTACTGTCAAAAGCTGTGCGTGATTGGTTCTCAGCAGCAGGGAGAGGTCATCAAACCTGCAGTCCATCACTCTGTTAGCACGGAACAAATCCGAAGGCAAACCCCATGGAAGGGGAGACTTTACCATCTTAGGGAGACCAGATATCCCTCACTAATGGTACAGAGCTGGCAGAGTTCCCTGTGTTCGAAAAGACATTTCAGGGAGGGGGAGGGGCTGGGAAAGAGCTTAAGAGGGAGCATGGGGTTTGAGCACAACCTAGAAGGACAACTTAGAAGAGACAGACCTTTGGGACTGCATAGGGATATAAGGGTTTCAGTTGCAGGGACATTTAAGTCACTAAACACATGCACAGCAGCGAGTGTCAAGAGGAGCACATCTGTTTGCTTCTCAGATGGATGCAGCACTGCCTTCCTCAGAAGAACACAGCTTGAGTCTCTGGTCCAGAACAGACCTGAAGCTTCCAGGGTCCCATTTTCCCAAGGCCTGAGTATTTTAACCTGTGCTCTACCAAGGAATTCCTTTCCTCTGTAAATCAGAAACTGGGTCAGTTTCTGTGCTTTGAACCAACTAAGCCCAGTTGATACAAAATATATAATCCCAAATTTATAAATGCACCTGAGAACCCTGGCATATGTACACAGGTACATACCACACACACACACACACACACACACACACACACACACATACACACACACACACACTCAGAGAGAGATTAAAGGAAAAGAAAACATTAACAGTAAACACATCTAGGAAGTAAGATTACAAAACATTGTTATTTTGTATTATGTTTAGAGATTTTCTCTCTTCCCTACCTCTTTCCAGTGTTGAGGATTGAACCCAGGGCTTCACCATGGTAGACAAGTGCAGAATCAATGAGCCACACCCCAGCCTGTATTTCTAAGTTTTCTATAGGAGCTTTTATTATATTTTTGTTTGGAATAAGATATATAGGAAAATAATACTTGAGGGAAATTTGCCTTAAACTAATATGCCTTAGGACTTGGTCTTTTTAGTTTAGTAAGCAATGGAGAGCCTGAGGTTTTAAGTACCTCTGACTCCACTGTGGACAGGTTTCAGGGCCATCTGTAAGTCTCTCAGTCTCTCTGAACCGTCTTTGTTCATCTGTGAAATAAAAACCTAAATTCCCCCACAATATCACTGACCTGAAGCCACACCCTATCTCAACTTCCACCTCTCAACATTTCTGAGTTTCACTCATGATGGGACGTGCCCCAGCTACCCCAGCAGAGCTCTCAACTTCAGAAAATATCCAAGCAAACAAGGCAGCTGCTTCTTTTGCTTCTGAGCAATGTTTAGCATCACTCTGAGGTTTTCCGTCTTGCTTTCAAGCCATCTCCATCAAAAGGACACCAGAAAATCCAGCCCTGCCTGTCACCAACACTAGAGCACAGCTGACATGGAGCACAACGATGTGGAGTAGGCGTCCGGCAACGGTGCTGGGACGGCGCCCTAGAAGTGAGGAACAGGAAGGAGAAAGACCCTTCATATTTTATTTAACAATGATTGTGGCTTAAAATAGCAAAACTTTATCCATAGGCGTAGAAAGTGAAATGGAGGCTGGGGCTCAATGAGAGAGCACCTTACCCAGCCAGCAGGTGTGAGGCTCTGGGTTCCATCCCCAACGTTCCAGAGAGAGAAAGCTCCTGAAGGCATCCAGGGAGAGGACGCCCACTACTCAAACCCAGTCAAGTACCCCAGGAGGGCCAGGAGGCCCCAGGAAGGAGCTGCAGTATTCCCTCCCCCGCACTGTCTGTTGAAGTGGGGCTGAAGGCTTGGTGCACACAGAAGGACTAATGACTAAACAAACAACGTTTACATCTGTTTAAAGCTAACCATGATCTCATCAGACTAATTTCCCAGAAACAGTTCTCTTTCTTTTCTATTCTTGTGTCAACTCCTTGCTACTTCCTCTGGGAACTTGTGGACTGTCTCTGTAATCCATGTCTGAAGGCTTCCCCTGATGTCTTGAATACAAACTTCCCATGTATCCGAGGAATGTGAAACTCAAGCTCACACCTGAAGAGACACCTGTCCTCTAAGGAAAACAGAAACTCTGAATCCTTTCTGTTTGTGTTGTGAAAATTGACTGCCTTTCATTCTATTTACCCCTATTTCTACTAAGGGGAAAAGAGAATGTGAATGAATGGAGCAATTCAATTCTAAGAAAACTGAATTTCTTAAGCACCAAAAAGAAAGAGAAGAACTAAAATTAAAATTTGAACATGCAAAAAAAAAAAAAAAAAAGGATACAATTAAGCACATTGAAACCTTGGCAAGTGCACCAAGCAGAGTGAAGGGACAAGACTATGTGGGAGTCAAGCCCAGGCCAAAGAAAACAGGAACACTGTGCTTCAAGATGGGATCTGAAGAGACCAAGTGAGTCACCAGTGAAGGGGAAACAGAACAGAAAACAGTCAAAGAAATAGCCATGCCACCAAAAAAGAAAGAAAGAAAGAAAAAGAACCTGAGAATAGAAGCAGACATTTAAAGAAGGAAGTGAAGGAGTCCCTTCCACAAGACCTTAGCAGACATGTCAGGGAAGATGAGACCCAGTTAAGCAAAGAGGCAGAAACTGAGATGTGTCTCCTTGCCCTGTTTAATGTTGCTAAAAGAAAGAAGATGCACATATAGGGGAGACTGAGGACTTCTCATAAGGTCATTGGCTCCAAAGAAAGCCTCAGAAGGGTTTGTCCATGAGACAGTAAATCATTATTCTTAATCCAACAGAGCATGCACCATCTTTCCAGGATTTAGGATTCTAATCCCTGAGCAGGGAAAAGGTTTTAAATATAAAGTATGGAGACAGGAGGCTACACAGAATAGGATCCCTTGTAATTTAAACAAACCAGCGGATGGTGGCTTCAGTGGTCAGGCAGGGCCACAAACAACTCCTCCCCCACGCTGAGTGGGAAGGAACCTCTCTGCTGAGACTGTGATCTTAGACTGTGCTGTGTCACACCTCCACTTGGTTAGAGCCATAATGTCATTTTAATTCAGTGACTTGAAGTGTCGCCTACTGCGTGCTCTACTTTCAATTCTTTTACCCATTTAATAAATTTTATGGAAAGCTACTTTGAGATGAATATACTGTGGTGACCTCTTTCTTTCTTTCTTTTTTAAATGGTCATTTATATTCGGTTGCTAGTGGGGATTTCTGGGAATGTGTCTGATAAGGCTGGGAGACAATCAGTCCCTTGAATTGTTGAGAGGAAGTTGTTCTGACCTGATTGCTTCCTGTGAACAGAGACTTCTGCTGACAAAGTAGCTTCATAGTTACAGTCACAAGTCCAAGATAACCCCTTTCTTTCCAAACCAAAAAATGGTGAGTAGTTGAAGAGGAGAGAGGTCACAGCACAGGGTACTACTTCCCCATCTCAAGAGACAGAATCTTTAGACAAGTTTCCTGGGGAGTTTAAGAATGAAGAGAAAAGGCCAGGAAGGGGAAGCAAGAAAACTAAGGATGACCATGATTCTGAATGTTTCGTGGTTTCATTTTTTTGATTTGTTGTTGTTGTTTCTATCATGAAAAAGACTTTAGTCAGTAAGGGAACCAGGACCTGTTCTCAGCCCCATGTATGCATGCTAACACCGATAAGGACATCTGACTTGGCTCTCACAGCAAAGGATGTAGAGCTCTGGAGAGAGGGCAGGAATTCAGTTACCTGAAGACCTTTTTAGGCAGCGCTGGAAATGGAAGGGGGTGAGGCCCACCCAGCCCACCTGAAGACTTCAAAGGAGAGGGGTGTATCAGGTAAAAGGACTGAGCTCTCAGGACAGGTGTGTGGAAAGATGATGCACTTCCCCCTTCCTTTTTCTCCCCTGCCCTTGGTGTAGAGGGGCTCTCTGGTAAGAGAGCACAGAGGGAGGGGACTTTTCTGAGTTAGGAGAGGATGGTAGATACGCACTCTCTTGGGCACTTTCTCCAAAATCTCACAAGTTTTCATGGTACATGAGGCCTGTCCTAGTGAAGATTACTGTTGCCGTGATGAAACAACGTGACCCAACAGCAAGCTGGGGAGGAAAGGGTTTGCTTGGCTTACACTTCCACAGCACTGTTCATCATGGAAGGAAGTCAGGACAGGAACTCAAACAAGGCAGGAACATGTTGGCAGGAGCTGCCGCAGAGGTCATGGAGGAGTGCTGCTTACTAGCTTGTTCCTCATGGCTTGCTCAGCCTGCTTTCTTATAGAACCCAGGGCCACCAGCCCAGGGATGTCACCACCCACAATGGGCTGGCCCTCCGCCATCAATCACTAATTAAGAAAATGCCTTACAGGCTTGCCTGCAGCCTGATCTTATGGAGGCATTTCCTCAAGTGAGGTTCCCTCCTCGAAGATGACTTTAGCTTCTGTCTTTTTCACGTAAAATTATAAGATCTGAGAAATTACTAAAATACTATCTCGAGCTGCGGGGAGCAGGACTCTGCCCCAGGGTAGTGCAAACTGGGGCTGCTTGCTGCATTTTCTGTGGTGGGCACCTGCAGCAGCACCTGGAAGAAGAGAACTGTGGGAAGTCTTCCGTGGGAATAGCATGGGGAGACAAAGTGACGAAGAGCTCATAGAAAGGGACACGGCAGCACTTCAGACATTTGTGTAGCCTCCATTCTGGTCAGGAATACTTAGAATCTAAATAAATCCAAAGAGAATCAGCAGCAAGTTCACATTTTCAAGAATGTAGTTCCGTGTTTGATATACAGTAGAGAGTATCTGTAATTCTCCCTGAGGGCAAACTGCCGCATGTGAGAGACAACATAATTTCAGGAGTCAGTACAAAGTGAAAAAATGCAGAGCTTTAAATCAGAATTAACAGTTTCTTTCTTAGTTTTCTTTTTTTACATTTCTTTATCTTTATTGTGTGTGAGTGTGTACAGGTGTGTTCCCTACCCAGCACACTTGCAAGGTGGAAGACAAGTGGCAGGTGTTGGCGCTCACCTTCTACCTTCAGGTAGAAAGGGCCAGTAATTTGCTGAGCCATCTTTTTTTTTTTTTTTTATCTGTTTGGTTTTTCGAGACAGGGTTTCTCTGTGTAGCCCTGGCTGTCCTGGACTCAATTTGTAGACCAGGCTGGCCTCGAACTCGCAAAGATCCGCCTGCCTCTGCCTCCCAAGTGCTGGGATTAAAGGCGTGCGCCACCACTGCCCGGCCTTGCTGAGCCATCTTACTACCCCTGGAATTATTAAGAATTTCAAGATGACAACAGAAAAACATTAAGCCAAGCCAGGGGCCTTTCTGAGCTCCAGTCCTATGATATTGCAAAATGACAGGCCTGTCCCATGAAACTACGAATTAGCCACTTGATCGTGTAAGGGAAGGTAGTCCCATCAAACAATGTGGCAACCGTTGTAGTTTTGAATATGGATGTGCTGAGACATGCACACAGTGGTGCTGAGTATGCACGCTGTCTGAGATGCAATTCCAGCCTCCCAGCTTTTTGTTGGTTTGTTTGTTTTGATTTTCTGAGACAGGGTTTCTCTGTGTATATCTGGCATCTTGGACTCGCTTTGTAGACCAGGCTGGCTGCAAACTCACAGAGATCCGCCTGCCTCTGCCTCCTGAGTGCTGGGATTAAAGGCGTGCGCCACCATGCCTGGCTGCCTCCCAGTTTTTTAAACTGTAAAATAATCATGAAGGAAAACTATGTTACTTAAAAACAGGAAAACACTGAGCTTCCCAGGACAAGTTTTGTAATCACTATGGTTTGTTCTCTGTTTTAACTAGTCTCTCATATAATTTGTAGAAGTTGATTTCATTTTGAACATTTCACAGTTTACTTGAGAAAGTAGAGCCTATGGGATCAAAACCCTAAGTAGCATAGTAACACACACATAACACTGGAGAGGCTGAGGCAGGAGGATTATGAGTTGAAGGCCATCCTAGGCTATACACAGAGTTACAGAGCAGACTGGACTATGAGACCTAGTAATAAAAAGAGATACCTTGAGGCAAAAAATACCAGTTATAATGTTTTAGATCAATAAGAAACTAGTAAATATTTCCATTTCATGAAAAAGTATAACAAAGGGCCTTCCAGAAACAACTCTATATCATGAATTCATTTTTGAATCTTTTTTAAAAACCTTTTTTAATGATTTTTTTTAATTTTTGTTTTATGTGCATTGGTCTGTTTCTTGCATGCATATCTGTATGGGGGTATCAGATTCCCTAGAACTGGAGTTACAAACATTCGTGATCTGCCATGTAAGTGCTAGGAATTGAACCAGGATCCTCTGAAAGATCAGCCAGTGCTCTTAGCCATTAGCCAACTCTGTAGCCCCCAGTTTTTAATCTCTGAGAACAGCCAGCTTGCACAATGAGGTGTCCACTGAGATGGAGATTCACGTGCTGAGGGACATGACAGGAAGACACTGCAGATCCTCACACGGTAAAATGCAAATATTGGCCTTGTACTAACTACTTAAAGCCAGCTACCAAAGAGAAACATTCATTGTTGGAGAAAAGTTCTGCATGATTTTCAAAAAGCTGATTTCAATGCACTGAGATCTGGTTACTGACCTTTCCGAGGCATTCTCTGATTGGATAATAAAAGTTGCTGATGGCCAATTGGCTGGGCAGAAAGAGTATTGGAAGGTGGAACTTCCTGGGAGGAAGAAAGCAACCCCGGGAAGATACAGAGGAAACTCTCTTTTTCTCCATAAGACAGGGAAGCAGACGGACATCTCCGTGTGAGCCTGGAAGGTATAACAAGGCACATGGCTGGTTGGGATTAGATAGTCGGGTTAATTTAGATGAGCTAGTTGAGAGTCTGCCCAGCTAAGAAGGCCTAAGCATTGAAATATTAAAAGGTCTTAGTATATTTATTTTCCGGGCACAGAAGTGCTGCACCAGGTCTCAGGGCTTATCACCAGGAGACCTGAGACTGGTCAGGTTGCCCATCAGACCCCACTGGCCTAATACAACAATTTATAGTTATTATTAGGGTTAGTTGCTAGGTAATAGGTGTTCATAGTCATTAATAAATCTATTTGGGTTTTTTGTTTGTTTGTTGGTTGGTTGGTTGGTTGGTTTTTTTTGAGACAAGGTGTGTAGCCCTGACTGTCCTGGACTCAGTTTGTAGACCAGACTAGCTAGCCTTGAACTCACAGAGATCCACCTCCCTCTGCTTCCCAAGTGCTGGGATTAAAGGCGTATGCGACCATGCCAGGCTAATAAATATATTTATTAACAAAGTTTCGACTCTTTCTCTCTCCCTTCCTCTCCCCCTCATTCTCCTCTTCTCTGCCTCCTTTTCTCCCACCTCTCTCTTCTCTCTCTCTGCATGCACATGCTGTTTCTCTTCCCCTCTCCTATCTAATAAGCCTGTCTTTATATAACTTAAAACAAAACAAAAAAAAATTTCAGTTTCAATTCATTTTCAGGCCACTACTATTTTAGATTGGCTGCCACTCAAAGTCAAGTGTTATTACAACCCAGAACTCATTACAAAGTAAGGCAGAAGCAGGCAGTGTGTGGTATTGCTTACTGAAAGCAGTTAGAATGCTCCCTTAAGTGTGGAAAATAGGAGCCCTTCTTACATCTTGCAGAACATTTAGTGAAATGGTTACTGTGGAGAGCTTTTAAAGCAGCTCATCAGCTAATAATAAAGAACTCATACTTGGGAAATGGGTAGAGAAAAATCAGAATCTCTCGTACTTACTGGCCAAGGCTGCATCCTTAACAAGTGTGAGCTGGAGCTAGCCAGACTTTAGGCAAAGACTGAAACCCTTCAGATGTACCGAGAGAGGCCTGCTTTGCCAGGTAGCTTAAAATAAAAGAAAACTAGGATCTCATATAGTAGAGCCTCTCTGGATTTAAAGCTAAGTCTGCTTTCCCCAAAAAGAAGAGCTGGAAACAAGACCATCTTAGCTGGATGACCCAGTTTAGCTGCCTTAACCCAACCAGCAGGGGTCAGATTGAAGACTACCTTCTACAGCCAGCAACTTGCTTCATTTGCTTTCAGAACCAGCATTAGGCTTGAAGATGGACGTGAACAGAAGTCAGTGTACCAATACAGACCCAAAGTCTGTGTGAAAAATTGGGTCTAGGCAAGCATGTGGGTGTCATGACTTGCCTAAAAAACTGACTGACTGCAAACAGAACAGATGCCTCAACAGATTTTCTGATAGAAAGTTATTAGCACTGAATTCCCAGAAGTATATCCCTTAAAAAGCTGTGAATGTTCAATGTCTGGACAGGTAAACAGCAACCAGTGGAAAGAATGAAAAAGTAAATGGGGAGGAGGTGCACTTGCCAATACCTACTTCAGTTGTGATCTTGGAAGACAATGGGCAAGGAAGAATCTTCTGGAAGATAGGGACATCAGGGTCAGGAACAAGGGTACTCCTCCAAGGAAGCAGAAACATGGCTTCTGATGGGATCTGGGTGAGGAGCTAGAGGCTGCCCCCCTGGTTACTCTCCTTTGTGTTTCTGCCCCTTGAGACTGCATGGTGTCCATCCTTCCTTTTCCAAAGGGGCATTTCTGTCTTAGTTACCTTGTTCCTGTGCTACCACAGTATGGGAAAGGAAATGAAAGAATTTTGTAGCTTGTGGGTCACTAGACAAGGGGAAATCCAATGTGAACTGAGTGGAGAAGACTGTCCATCACTTAAGAGCCTAGACTAGGAGGCTGATCTAAGACTCAGAATCAGCCCTCAGAGAGACAGAGGCAGACATACTTTTGAGGAGAGCATACAAGAAAGGTGGTCCAAGGAGCTGATTCTGACAAAAGACTCATGGCTTTACTCAGCAGGTTCCACAGCAACAGAATTTTTATTTGAGTCTTTATTTTTCAGATTGTAATTGGAAAACATTTCTCTCTTCCCTTTCCTCCCTCCAAACCCTCCCATATGCCCCTCTCTACACTCCTTCAAATTCATAGCCTATTTTTCATTGTTACTTCATGTGTATATGTATTTGTATACACATATATATATATATACCTAAATACAACCTGTTGAATCCTTATAATGCTACTAGTATGTATGTTTTCAGGGCTGATCACTTGACATTGGACAGCCAATTGGTGTGCTCTTCCATGGGGAGGGCCACCTCTCTTGTTCTCAGCTGTCTTCAGTTCCCTGCAGGTACATGTACAGGGTTGAGGCCTCATGGGTCTTTCCTTGTCCAGTTTGGCTTGTTTTTTGGTATACTCCTTGTTCGGCTTACATCTGGGTGGTCATTTAGTGAGACTTTATGGGAATAGCTTCTGATGTTACTGTAGACATTATCTCACAACCAACTCCCCGATCTCTGGTTGTTAGAATCTTTCTGGCCCTTCTTTTGAAACGTTCCCTGCACCTTGAATGTGGGAGTGTTTTGTAGATGTATCCGTTAGGGCTGGGCTCCACATCTCTGAATTTTGATTGGTTGTGTTTTTCTTTAATGGTCTACAGCTGTTTTTGGCAGCTTTGTAAAATACGAAGTATCTAAAGTTGTATGTGCTCATGTTTGGGTCTTTGATTTTGTTCCATTGGTCTATATATCTGTTTTTGTATCAATACTATATCTTTTTATTACTATGGCTCTGTAATATATCTTAACACCTTGAATGGTAATCCCTCCAGCATTGTTCTTTTTGCTCAGGATTGTTTTGGCTATCTAGGGTATTTGAAAGAGAATTTCTAATGTTTATGTAGATCATGGCCATCTGAAATAAAAGCTACCTTTCACAGACTCCTTTGACTTAAGTATTTTATCTCCTTATCCTGTGGTGAAATGTTGACAAGAAGAATATAGACCTTTTGAGGGATAGTCTCAAGGGGTCAAGATACACCTTTCTGTGTCCATATCTTCTTCTCAGTAACTGGCCTGCTTATTCAATGAGTGGAACAGGCTCACCTCTTCCACACTTGAAGTGGACTTTTAAGTAGAAGCTATAGGAGGAGCCTGGGTCTCTTATTCTGTACTGGGCTATATAAACCAGTTCTGAACATCCAGACTTGCCCATTTGAAATATGGCTAATCCAAACTGAGCTGTGCAGACATGCGTGATAACAGACACAGCAGGCTGAAAGAGTGTCCGTGTATCTCTAGGATGTGACAAAAAGCCTTACAAAGCAACCTAAGGCAGGAAGTTTCTCTTCCCTCATAGTTTGCATGTATTAGGGATTGGTGTCATAAGGCAATGGCAGAATGCTAACCCAGAATGCACAAGACCCTAGGTTCAAATGTCAGTCAAACACACACACACACACACACACACACACACACACACACAGTTGTACAAAACTTGAAAAAATCAATTTGGTTGACATGCCTATGCTTGTGAGACAGCCAAGGTCATACTCACATGAAAAAAATTGATCTCAAACTTGAAGTTATAAGTTGGAAATGGATACAGATTTGGGAATCATATAAATAGGGTTCTAGAATGGTGTCTAAGTCACTGCTCTATTGCTGTGAAGAGACACCATAACCAAGGCAACTCTTGTAAAAGAAAGCATCTAGCTGGAGGTGTGCTTACAGTTTTAGGGGGCTAGTCAGTGGTTATCATGATAGGAAGCAGACAGGCATGGTGCTGGAGCAGCAGCTGACAGCCTTACATCCTGACCCACAAGATGCATGCAGAGAGAGACGCTGAGCCTCTCATGGGCTTTTGAAACCTCAAAGCCCACCCAATGACACACATCCTCCAACAAGGATACACCTCCCAACCCTCCCAAGCAGTTCATTAACTGGGGACTAAGCTTGCAAACACATATAGGACTATGAATGGCAATCTCATCAAACCACCACAAATGGGAATGAAATCATATCTCTGACATTGCAGAAGGAACAGAAAGTAAAAAGACAAGACCCTAGGAGACAAATAGAGAGTGGGAAGCATTTTAGAAGACAAGTTCATGTTAACATCACATCCCTACTCTAAACCCCAACTGAAGTGCAAGAAATTAATCTGGGCTTTATTTGCACTCAAGAAACTGGGTAGAATGGACAACTTGAATGCCTGTGTCTAATCAAGTACTGGAATTTGAGTACATCATTTACCTTAAATTCTACAGTACAAAAGTGAGCTTGAGGTTTTTTGTGTCCCTATGGCAACAGGAAAACCTTGACCATGCTCCTAATTACCTTCCCCTTTTGAACAACTGAGGTCTGGATCCAGGAGGTGAAGAAAGTACACCGGAGTGCTCATCAAGACTGTGGCTGCCTGCCAATAAGCAGAGCACATAGGTTTTGTACTGTTAGTGACCCAGCAGGTAGTCATGGCTCAACCCAAACTAAGTTCTGCTCCTTTTTCCTTTTTTTTTTTTTTTTTTTTGAGCCACTTGAACCCTCATCTGCTTAGAGGCTCCTTGATCCTGCCTTCTTCTTTCCAGCAGGGAGCAAAGAGCAATGCCAACACCATCTGTGACTTTCTCCAATCTCAGCTCTTACCACTCAAACTAAACATTCACAAACAGCCCATTGGGAGGTTCGTGCTCCTCCTGTCTGCCCTTAACTATGACCCCTGAGCATTCACTGCTGAGTCCCAGGGCACTGCCAGGTCCCAGGTCAGACAGGCCCCTTGCCTGTCAGCATCACAAAGCTGTCATGTAAGCTCACTAGAGTTTTGCATGTGGCTCCTGGATAGGGGAAGAAAGACTCCCTCACTTACAGGACAGCAGGCAGCATGTGCTTCATGTTCCTGCCGTTTGGTCCCCACGTGTCTGGGGAGTGTGGTGTGTATCAGCCAAAGCGAGTTGTGCACCTGTAGTTGGTCTGCACGCCCACTGAGAGACTGGGAACAGCAAAAACAAAGCGCTTAGAGCCACTACCAGACCTGAGAACATTTGTCCTGGGAGGAAACTTATGTTTGCGAATGGGAGCAAACAAACTTGCCCTCTGCTCTAGCAGCAGATACTGTCCTCTTCCAAGGTTGCTCTGTATACAAGCACCCATGAAAAGAATCCCAAGGGCACAGTCCTTCTCCCCTGCGTTGTGCAGCAACTTGAGCCCCACAGAGTACTGTCTCCTGGTAAGCAAGCTCCATCCCTGAAACTCTTTTGTTTCCTGTTTCACACACTTTGTTTCTTTTTGAGATAAAATGTTAGCCACTTACATTGTTTTTTTTAATAAATCAATATTTCTTAATAACAGATTCCTACTTTTAAACCCATGAACATAAAACGCTGGTCCAAACTGTCACGGCAACAATGTACTGCGAGAGAGAGTGAAGCCTGTTAGATACCTCATGGACAAAAGACATAAAAAATTTAAAAAATTAATGTTACCTGCTTCTGTCTGTATCCTGTCATCATTAAGGAGCAGAAAACACAAATCTTTATAAAATGCACATTTTAAAAAAATATTGATGTGATAATTATTTCCCTAAATAGTGCCACAATGGTCAAATGAATCAGCATGCTCAAATCTCCGCAAAAAAGGAACTCATTCTGAGAGTGCACTCACAATCACAGCATCACAAGGGAGATCTTGAGTTTAAGATCAGCCTGAGTTATGTAAAAAGACCCTGGTAAGGAAGAAAAAAACCAAGGAGAGAAGGGATAGAGGGAGGGAAGGATGGAGGGAAGAAGGAAGTGGAGAGAGAGGGAAGGAGAGAGAGAGAGAAGTCATAAAGAAACTCTTCCCTGTTCTTAAGAATGTATATCCAGTGGCCGGGCGGTGGTGGCGCACGCCTTTAATCCCAGCACTTGGGAGGCAGAGGCAGGCGGATCTTTGTGAGTTCGAGGCCAGCCTGGTCTACAAAGCGAGTCCAGGACAGCCAGAGATATTCAGAGAAACCCTGTCTCGAAAAACCAAAAAAAAAAAAAAAAAAAAAGAATGTATATCCTGTCAGTTCTATTTCAGGCTTTTCTCCAAAATCCTACCACTCCTCTCCATTTCTATGGCCGCTAATTCAATTGGACGTTTAATGATTCAGCCCTCTATTAATGTCACATTGTCCTATGTGGGCTTTCCCATCAGTCTCCTGCAATCCTTCTAACATTCCTGTTAGATTTCCTTTCTTACCAAACAAATATGATTATATCTTTCTCGTTGTCTCTGATTTCCCACTAACTGCCCTATAAAATCCAGCTCTTTTGTCTGGGTGCAGTGCCCTTCATGATGTAAGTCTCTTCCAATTTCACTTCCCTTCCACTCCTCACCACAACCCTAAACTCAGACCACAGGGAACCTCTCACATATCTCTCCAAATCTCCATGCCTCTGCACATTTTGTTCTCTTCGCCTGAAATGCCCTTTCTTCTGCCCTGTGCATAGCAAATCCCCATCTGTTTTCAGGCCTTTCCAAACTCCAGCCTCTGTGGGACCATCCCTCTTGTGATGTGCACTTTTATTTCCGAATATCTGTTTGTTCCATGCTTGCCTCTTTTACTAGATTAACTTAAGTGTGTGTGTCATAATAGGTCTTTCATACTTCCATCCTGAGTGCCTAAGCAGAAATGTCTTAAACATGGCCGAGTAAGTGCTGATTGGCTTAATAACTTAATTTCCTATGCCAAATCAAGTATCAACGGATGCCTTAGCCTGAAACCAACTTGAACAACTAAATGTTGGCATTTTATACATTTCCATGTTCTTTGCATCTTTCATTCCTGGAGTCCTTACATTCTGGTCATTTAAACAGCAGGAGGAAGAAGAGGAGGAGGAGGAGGAGGAGGAGGAGGAGGAGGAGGAGGAGGAGGA
>CAJQZJ010032196.1:608381-626577 GCA_907164525.1 Lophiomys imhausi | reverse complement strand
AGAAGAAGAAGAAGAAGAAGAAGAAGAAGAAGAAGAAGAAGAAGAAGAAGAAACTGGGAAGATGGCTCAGCGAGTGAGGTGTTTATGCCACAAACATGAGGACCTGAGTTTGGATCGCTAAAATCAGACATGAGACCACAGAGCTGGCTCAGTGGGTAAAAGTGCCTGCCACCAAGCCTGATGACCTGAGTTCTGTCCCTGGAACCTACACGGTGAAAGGAGAAAACCTTTTTCTTCTATTTGTCCTTTGATGTATACACAGGCACGTGCATGCACATATACACACATGCACACATGTGCACGCACACACACACACACGCACATGCACGCACACACTCTCTCACAAGTACAGACACACACAAGTGCGCGTGCACACACACACACACACACACACACGTAATTAAAAAGATTTTAAAGTTGGCAATGGCAGCACATATTCAGAAACTCAGTCTTGACAGGATGAACCCTGAAAACCTATTGGCCGGCCAGCCTAGCTAAATCCATGAGCTTCAGATTGAGTGAGGAACTCTGTTGCAAAAAATAAAAGTAGAGAATGATTGAGGAAAAGACGCCTGGCATAAATCATAAATCTTGGGCCTCCACATGCACACACATGTATACACACATACACACACATATACATAAACATGCACACAAATACACTGAAATAAATGTGCATGATGAACTATCATAATGGAAGGATATCAGAAATGGGATAAAAAGCCATAGTGAAACTAGTAACTAAATTAAGCTTGAAGAGCATCTATGGATTATCCTTGTGTATTTCATGGACATAAGAAATTAAGATCCCACTGTTTAACTGGACATGAATGCATCAACATCACCCTTTACTGCATCTAGAACTCCTAAGGCAGTGAAGATGCTGGGCTGGGAAGGGTTGTTTTCAGACCTTTGCTCCCACACCGAGTGAAACCACAGCGGCTAAATAATTTTAACTTGGTGATTCCAGGAGATTATTTCAGCTGCTAAGCTTGGCATCTGTGTAAAGAGGGATGTTAGTGATTTGAGTCACATCTTTTTAAAGTTCACTGCATTTTAAAATTGGTCATTTTACCAAGCCCAAATACTTCTTGTCTGCCCCAGAGACAAGCAAGGTGAGGAATGATGGGAAAGAAACAACCGGTAAGGAAGAAAGAAAAAGAGATCAAGAATTTGCATTATTATTACCCTTGTTTTTTTAAATTGACATTTCTTCTTTCTTGTTTGTTTGTTTGTTTGTTTTTCCAGACAGGGTTTCTCTATGTAGCCCTGGGTGTCCTAGATAGAACTCACTTTATAGACGAGGCTGGACTTGAACTCAGAGATCTGCCTGCCTCTGCCTCTGAGAACTGGGATTAAAGGCATGTGCCACCACGCCCAGCTATTTAAATTTCTTCTTAATTGATAAAAACATTTTTAAAAAATCATAAATACTTATGAGGTAAAGCACAACCATGTGGTGTTCCAATACATGTATACATTGGGTACTGCTCAGTTAACAGCAAGTATAAGTCTCTCCTCAAACATTTTTCATTTCTTTATGGTAAGAATATAAAAATCTGTCTTCTGGGCTTTTGAAACATGCCCAGCACAGTATTGCTATCTACAATCACAATGCTGTGCAATCGCACACCAGAACACTGACCTCCTAGATCCTGTGTCATTGCCCAATCTTTTCTACATCTTCCTCAATACCTTCCACACCCTGTTATTGGCCATTCTACTCTTAATTTCTCCAGAGTTCAACATGAGTGATATCACTGGGTATCCATCTCTTTTATTTTTAATAAATTTTCTTTGTTTTCTGTATTTTTTGTTATTGTTATTGTTTTTTGAGACAGGATTTCTCTGTGTAGCACTGGCTTTCCTGGAACTCACTCTGTAGACCAGGCTGGCCTCAAACTCAGGGATCCTTCTGCCTCTGCTTCCCGAGTGCTGGGATTAAAGGTGTGCACCATTACCAAGTGGTTTGTATCTATCTTTTTATGTCCAGCTTATTTTCTTTTTAATGTAAGGATCTCTTATTTTATCCATCTTTCACAGATGACAGAGGAAATTCATTGTGTGTATTAAATGAGTATTATATTATCCACAGATTGATGTAATTTCAGGAAATCTGAATTATCTGCATTAGCTATCCTAGTAAACACAGGTTCCTTCTGCATGAAGGGGATTTTATTCAGCCTCCTTCCTCCTGAGCTAAGGTATTCTGAGTATACCTTTGTTGATTGGTAATTAGTGCAATGCTTTGCCTTCCCCTCACAAAATGCTAGATGATACTCTAATAAAAACTGACTTAACCTTTTACAGACTGTGATCAAATATAACCCCCAGGAACCTAAAAGAATAAAAATGCATACTTTTCCTCTTATGCAATATTAAGCAAAAATAAATGCAGAGCCATTTCTAGACAGTCCCGGGGCATTAAAACTTGCAGAGGAACCACTGATTCCACCAGTGGGATGTGAACAGGCTTATTTCTGTCAATTGAAAAAATACACAAAACAGGCACTGGAGAAAAGAGAGCTGTTTTTGTTTCACAGAGCACAGAACTATGATCTCAAAGAACTAGATGCTGACCAAAGCAAAAAAAAAAAAAAAAAAAAAAGTTTATTTATTCATGGAGCCCTTTCAAGTCTGAAAAAAAGAGTAACTAACAAGCAGATATCTTGGAAAATGTCTTCCAGACTCTTAAAAATCTCTAAAACTTTAAAGGAATGAGGAAAATCAGAACCACTTTCATGTATCACTGGCAAAAAAAAAATCAGGTTATGAGTTCTTTAAAATGCCATGCTCCGCCTGGGCTCTGTGTAAGCTCCCGGGTTTTATTTTTCTGAGAAGGATGATCAGTGAAACCCGTAAGGTTCGCCCTCTGGGACACAGCCATTTTAAACACAGAGCCCCTCCTAAGTCATCAGACACAAGAAAGGAATGACTCATTTCTCCTGACCAAAAATTAAGCCTGTAATTGTGCAGCTATCAACCTTGACAGTTAATGTTTACAGTCAAAATTTGGGATAAAAAAAAGACAAATGGGTTTTCACAAAAGAAATATGAAGGGACCATTAAATAAAATAGACTAAGGTGAAACCTCTCTTCCTCCCTCTCTCTCTCTCTGTCCTTTTTGATGGCAACAGTAAATGTTTCAAAGATGTCTTGGTGCTTGTTTTCCAGTCTGCCTTTTTCTTGACCACAACCAGCATAGGATATAATAATTCTAAAATAACACTCTTCCGAGTTATGTTATTGTGGACTAGCCTTACAGCCCAACCTAATGCAAAATAAACACCAGTAATGAATTGTTCCCATGACTGACACAGGCAAGCCTGCTGACTACCACAGAGAGCTAGCTTTGGAAGGTAGAGTTGAGACATGAGAATCTTGCTGTACAGCATCTGAGACGGCTCAGCTTCATTAGGAAATAATGCCTCAAGAGGGCCATTGGCTGTAGTTATCATCATTTAGAAACTACTGATCAATCTGACATTTCCAAGGTCAATCTGCACTTGTGGAGCACCAGTTGTGTTCCTTAGTGAGACTGACCTAGAACGGGTTGACTCATGAGAACAGGCTTGCTCATGTCAGTCAGTTGAGAACACTCAATAAGTCACAAGGGGGAGGGGACAAGAGGAATCATATTTCTGAAAATGAAATTTCTGCTTTTGTGTACTCCAAATTCACAAGAGTTTAAAGAAAACTGTTTCCCTTGATTCAGTGTCGTGACTTAAGTAGCTTGGGAACATCTTAAACCAAGGTAGGTCACTGGTGTCTTGATGCTAAGTAGTTGCTACACCTCATGTATTACCACGACAATCTAGACGCCATCATTAGTCTTGTTAAATAAACATTTGATTATCTCCCTAATACATACAGAGGACAGACAACTACATTACTTGCACTCTACCTAGCCACATGTACTGTGTGCCATGAAATGAACTCACATCCTCACTCATGCTAGGCAAACATTCTGCTACAAAGCTCCACTCCTGTCTAACTGGCTGTAGTTCTGACTTTCAAATTGTTCCTTCAACTCCAAGTGTTCCGTAATTTCTTTCTTTCTTTTTGTTTTGTTTTTGTTTGTTTGTTTTTTTGAGACAGTATTTCTCTGTGTAGCCCTGACTGTTCTGGACTCACTTTGTAGACCAGGCTGGAACTTACAGAGATCCGCCTGCCTCTGCCTCCCGAGTGCTGGGATTAAAGGTGTGCCCAGTCTCTGCCATTTCTTTTATTAGCTAAGTTTGAAATTTTAGATACTGAACACCTAAATAAAACATACTAGGAGTCAATTTATTTACCTGCCACTTAAGTCTAGGAAGAGGCTGTTTTTATTCGGTGTTTCAGTCTCTACCAGTAAACAAATTCTTTCAGTTCACCACCTTGAGCACTTGAGACCTTATATATAAAATTGTATCTTTCATCTTTAGCTTTGAAACATTTATGGGCCTTAATTATTGTTTTTGTTTTAGGGTTTTTTGTTTTGACTTGTGGGGCTTTTGGGGGGGTTGCTTGTTTGTATGTTTTCTGAGACAGAATTTCTCTGTGTTGCTCTGGCTGACCTGGAACTTGCTCTGCAGACCAGGCTGGCCTCCAAACTCAGAAATCCACTTGGCTCTGACTCAAAAGTGCTGGGATTAAAGGAGTAGGCCACCACTGCTTGGACTGTGACCTTAATTATTCTAAGCACACCCCTTTGAGACAATTTAGTAATATCCTCTCTGTATTATGAGGAGACAGAGATACAAGAAATTTAACATGACATTTACCCAGCAATATAAACTAAAACAAATTCCATATGAGCTTCAATTGGCTCCCAGCTAGACATGCTGCTGACCTCTTCCTTCCTCTCTGTATTCACTGACTCACTACGCTCAAAAGAAAATCATTCTTGCTTAGAAATACAGCTAAGTTCCTGAACTGCTTTAGCCACTCTGAAAATGTGTATCTCCTCTTTGAAGATTTTGTTGTTTGCTAGAGAATGGATTTCTGATATGCTGCCATTAGGTGTACAGATTGGCATCAAGAGGGAATTAGAATATGCATACTTATGAAGAGAAATAAAACTCATAAGATACAGCTTTGTTTGTAGGGATAGTCTGGGGTCTACACATGGCATAGAAATCCTGGCAATATTACTATGATTCAGCTTAGTGCAGTGACTCACACCAGCTTGTTTGGGCCTGCGCCTTTGGTGAACTGTCATAAACCCAGTCACAACCAGTTTTCCTGCTCTGCCTTAATGCCTCACACTGAATAAGTCTAAAATAAACCTGCACACCCTTTTTCTGTTAAGCACAGTGGTAAATGTCTACCACTGAAGCACAGCAGAGGGAATGGAGGGGCTTTTATGCACTTCTCCCTTTTTTCCTTTTCTGTTGAGCCACCACTGAAACCACACATACTAAACATCCCGACACCAAAGAGCTACATGCTCAGCCTCACGATGCTGCTTTTCCACCCCCTTTTCTCATTTTCTTGTTGAAATACTCCAAAAAATTTATTCTTAAGCTTAACCAGATCCAGTCTCATTGCTGTTTCATCTCCTGGACACCTAGCATCTGTTTTTAAGAAAGTGAATGTTATCTTCCCAAAATGTGTGTGCCTTTGTGCATACATGTGAACGTGTGTGTATGTGTGTGTTTATGTGTGTGTATGTGAGTGTTTATGTGTGTGGGTTTTTGTGTGTGTTTCTGTGTGTGTATGTGTGTGTGTCTGTGTGTGTGTGTTTATGTGTGTGTGTTTCTGTGTGTGTGTGTGTGTGTGTCTGTGTAGTTGGTCTTTCCTTCTCATCTCTCTATGTGTTTTGGGGATTAAATTCAGAATATTAGACTTACACAACAAAACCCCTTCCCTACTGAGCCACAATGATTCTTTGATTTTCTTATCTATATATTTAAATTATATTCAATTATGCAATCAGCAACTATTTAAATCCCTCTCTTCCTTACTCCCTCCCTCCCTTCTTCTGTTCCTTAGATCTACTTTGAATGAATTATATATAATATAAAGCAAAGTTTACCTTGGATGAAAAGCTAGTGAGAACAAAGGTTGTAAACATACCATTTTATTTTTGCAATTCACTAGTCAAATATTTTTTCATTCTTTATACCCACTCATCTTCCTTACAAAATACCAATCAAATTTTTATATATAATATCATAAATTCATGACTTTAGGAAGAGATATTCTGTTTTTAAATTCTGCTAAGTTAATACATGGTGAACATAAAAACTTTCATATAAAAGTACATTGCTTGCCTTAAGGAACATGATGAGACTTTTTAATGTAATTTACTCAACATTTTAGGGTCAGACAAACTGAAATCTGTTGTTACCACATCTCCATTGGCATCAATTTTAAACATTTTCCAAAGTCCACCACTGTGTATCTTTCATGGTACAAAAATAATCCTTTCCCCTCGCTTTTCTCCAGAGTGTTTGCAAAGCAAGGTTCCATCTTCTTTCAATATTTATTCTTTATATAATGGAATTCTTGTTCAAAGATTTGGATCAAATCAGTTGCATTCATTTGTTACATATTCCCAAATATTTATTTTAGGGAGTACTTGATAAACCTGCCAGTTCTATCTGGAATCTTAAAACTAGGTCAGCTTTACCATTTGGGGCTAAGCACCATTCATCACCCTTATCTCTCTAACAGCTAATCTAAAGAGCTTGATGCGTAATGTGTTCGCATTCCCTGCTTTTAACTGATACAGCAAGCTATAAACAGTGTTGCAAAACAAGGAGAAAACTGCAACAATCCTGACTGACTTTGAGGTAGAATTTTTGGAAATTAAGTTTCAGTTCAAAATAAAGAGACTTAAAGTCTCTTCAAGTCGATTTCTCCCTGTCAGGACATCTTTCCCTGTGCCATCTCCAGACATAATATAGAGTAGACAAAGTGGGCTGTGGAAGGAATGCAGCCTTCTGGCTGCTTCTCAAATCTATGCCAGAAATAGAGCAAAGCACCTGAAGTCACACTCATGTGAAGTACAACACCTGTTCAATTTTCTGAATAACTGGGTGGGTTGCCGTGTGTCTTTATGATGTCATGTGGATAATGTACGGCCTCTTAGCAGTGGTGGCGACATTTCTAATGGCCATTCCAGCACGCCTTAGCAGTTCAGGCTCTGCTGTGCTCTGGGCATTTTTGAACTCTGTTTCAAAAGCTCTTTCATTTTTTTTTTTCCACTGAAAGCGATTCACCAAAACCTCCTCCCTCTATTCACTATCAGTTCTTAACACTTGTTGTTTTTCATTGTTGATTTACAGTGAATGAACAGCTGCCTTAGTTATACTGAGTTCTGCTTTATTCATGGGAAACTAGCTGTGCCGGCTGCCTAGACAGCAGTGAGGGTGAGAAACCACACTAGACTGGCTAACCCTCTATGCAAGGCAAGGTTATTCTAAACTAGACAATCCAGAGGTAGATGAAATACATAATAAAAGAAGAAATGTCTTCATCATAAAATATACTCTACACCAAGCAACGTGGTCTCTAATGGCAAGATAAAGAGCTTAGCTGTTGTCCTCAGAAAACTGACATTGTACTTGGAAGAAATTGCAACCGCTTCTTCCTTTGCAGTTTCTGGCAGATCTTTCTTTTTCCCCCACTCCATTTCCCTTTACTGCATTATTGGTTTGGGCATTCAACACCTCCTATCTTGATTACTGTACCCTTTGCCTGTAAGGTCTCAGAGTGAGAATTTCTCTCCCCTGGATTTGATCCTTCTTGGACTGACTCTTCCATCTTTCACTGTGCAACTATGTTTTCAAAACGTTCAGCAACTGGCACCTTTGCAACAAAGTTTTAATTGTTAATGAACCTCAGCTTCAAAGTTTCTAAAATCAGAAGTCTTTCTGCTTCTCAGTACTCTGCTTCAATAGCCACAAGGACACTGTAAATTAGACTCTACAGCACATGGATGGCATGGCTCTCTGTGTTAGATTTCCCCCTGTTGAAATCCTACCCATGGAAGATCAAACTCATACGTCACTTCTTCCATGATGCCTACCCAGAATTCCTTTGACTGAAACTGCTCCCTCTAAATTCTTTAGATTCTTTTTTGTGTTATTCATAGAATGCCAAATACTACCTTGAATTGTTATATGCATCTCTTCCTTTCTGATAAATATATAGCCTCATTCACCCCATAGCCCTTGGCATTTATTTTATAGGTACTGAGTGCCCACTTGATGTTTGCGAGGTGTTGAGTGAACAGAATGCCAAAAGCAAGCAAGCGTACAGAAGATGAGAGTAATTGTGTGTGGCAACAGAAGTCATGAACAATTACTTAAACTGAGAGCTAATATTTCATGTTGAAAGGAAATTTTCTTCCTTTCATACCAATATCTAGATTTATAGTTTCCTTACAGGAAACTTTCATCTTCTCACACTAACATTTAATTTGTTTATAAAATGAAGAAATGCCAAAAATCTGCTGAAGTCAACAGGTAAAACAATGTGAAAATTCTAGCGAGAAAACAAAGTCAGAATATATGAAAAGGAACATATTTAACAATCTTTATACCTTTATGTATCTGTTTTTAAAAGATTTTTGAGCCATCAACATGGTTCAGCAGTTGAAGGCACCTGCCACCAAATCTGCCAACCTGAACTCCATCCCCAGAACCCACAGGGTAGAAAGAGAGAAGCAACTGCGAGATGTTGTCCTCTGATCTCTACTAGTGTGTGCGACACATGCACACACATGCACACAGATAAACTTGAAAAATATAATAAAATGTTTAGGTTAAAATCTTATTTTGTAGCTAGACAATTAACCCACCAGATCTATGTGCTGATTAATTTCAGTTTTCTGTCTTCTTTTTGTCTATGGCAGCTGGGCCCATATGAGAACTGGATAGCTTCTCTGATTGCTTGATACTTTGAACCCACATATTTCTTATTTGCATAACTGTAGGTTGAGCAGTCTCCTGCCACTGGACAGTTTTGCATGTATGTTATTTTCAGAAAGAAGCACAGAGAAGAGGAGGGAAGGCCTGCTGCTGTTAGAACTGTGGGCGGTCCTGACAGTAGCTGAACTAGATGCTCTTGTGCCTCCTTCAATGTCTTCCTCCCTTTTCTGCTTTAAGGCTGAAAGGAATGGGACTCCAACTCAGAGGCTAAGGTGTGGCTGTGTGAAGCATTTCCCTTGTGTGTAAATAAAGAGATGGGAGGCACCACCAAATGCACCCCATTCTGCTCCCCACTCTGTGATGGAGAGAAACATGTCTGATCCCAAGCAGGCATGGAGCAGGGAGATGGGAGGCACCACCAAATGCACCCCATTCTACTCCCCCACTCTGTGATGGAGAGAAACATGTTTGATCCCAAGCAGGCATAGAGCAGGGAGGGAGCAAAGATGTCTCTCTCCCTTTCCCACCATCATTATTTGTAGTGAGACAATTAACCCACCAGGTCTAAGCAAATGTCATTTAGGTTGTTCTTAGGCTTCACAATTCTGAGAAGGGTGAATCTGGGCAGGACATGACACTCTTGAAGAAGAATTTTTCAAGTGTATGAGGTCAGATGACTCTCTGGAGAGAGCACAATAGAGCATTTGCCTAAGCATGTGGAACATTCTGCAGTCACTCCTGGAAGGGCTGATGGGGGATGTTCAAGGGCCTCCCACACTGGAAACTGTGGTTTCAGACTTGCCATCCTGAAATCTTATCTGGAAGATCAGGAGGAAGCCTAGACCTAAAAAGTGCTTCTGTAAGACTCTTCCATACTCCATGCCAAGAAAGAGTTCAACATTAAAAGGACACTTGCTCCTTTTCCGGAGCACCCAAGCCCGGTTCCTACGTCTCACGTTGTGCAGCTCACGGTAGCCTCTAACTCTAGGAGCATCCAACACTTTCGTCTGGCCTCTTTAGGCCCCCACACACAGGTGTGCATATCCACACACAGACACATATATATGCATATAATTGAAAACGTAAAAAAAAATCTTTAAAGAAATCATGAATGGCTATTAAATTGTTTAAATTTTGTTTTACGTATATGATCTTGAATTATTTTTTCCTGTTAATGTAATAAGTTACATTGATTTTTTTTTCAAGTGACTAACTTTGTATCCTTGGAATAGACATCACTTGGTTATGATGCAAGTAACTCACTCAAACATGCAAAGATGAACAAGCATCATAAGAAATTGGAGAGAAACCTATATAATGAAACTCAAGATCAAAATAAACAGGAAGAAAGGTACATGGAGTAAAGCGATTGTAACAGGCAGGAAAAAAACACTGAGAAACGTCACTGTTTCCTTCAGAGATATGAGACAGTTATTACATGTTTGAAAAGAGAGTGCCATATGTTTTTACAGAATCAATCAAACAACCAGCAAGAGCTGCTATAGATTTAAGATACAAGTTATATCACAATGAAGAAAAACGTCAGCATGTGAAAGAAACACCTGCGCATCCTTGCCTGTCACGGTGCTACTCACAACAGCAGAGTTGTGAGATCAGCATGGATGCATATCAACAGTTGAATGGATGCCGGTGAAGACATATGTGAACACGCACATGCGCACACACGCACACGCATGCGCACACACACAGACGACAGAAGTTTATTCAGCCACAAAGGACAACAAAACTGTGTCATTCGTGGGAGAATGGATGGAACTGGAGACCGCCAAGGTAAGCAAAACAAGGCAGACTTTAAAGGAGAAATATGGGAGGCAGAGGCAGGCAACTCTTTTGTGAGTTAGAGGCCAGCTTGATCCACAAGCTGGATTTCCAGACAAGCCAGGGCTGCATAGTGAGACCCTGTCTCAAAAACAGACAAACCAAAACAAAGTCTTATGCCATAAAAATTTTGAAAAGGAAAAAAATTAAAAAATTTTGAAAATTGGAAAAGCAAAGAAGGAAGGAATGAGTCAGGGAAGGAGGAAGGGAGGGAGGGGAAGGGAAGGGACTGGAGAGAGAGAGAGAGTGGAGCACAGGCCTGCCTGTAATTGAAGCTACTCTGGGGTGGATGTAGGAAGACTCAATGTTCAAGGCCTGCCCCAGTAACTCAGCAAGATCTGAACTCAAAATAAAAAAATAAGATGTGGGCTTGAGATATAACTCAGTGGTAAAGTGTTTGGCCTAGTGAGGGCAAAGCCCTATATTCGATTCCCAGAAGGCAAGAAATAAACAATTTTGAAAAAGGAGACCAGAGGGAAAGAGGAGAGAGGAGGGTACAGAAGGGTGGATGCAATCAAAGCTTGATATGTACATGCAGGGAAATGTCACAATGAACATTTCACAGTGACAGTAAACAGAGTATAATTCATATAACTGAATAATGACAATTTTTAAAAATGAACTAAAGCAAAGGATGACAGAGCAGATTTAAGTATTAACAACTCTCATAAGTTTGCTCTTCTGTCCTTCAATGTCAGTTAAGGATGTTAGAAACAGAAAAGAAAATACCAGAAAAGAGAGCTGAAAAAATCAGAGTGGTAACCCCAGTAGACAGATGGCCTGGGCCAGGGAAGAAAATCCCTGGCTCTGAACCATTGCTATTTTTATAAGTTGTTTTTTTGTTTTTTAGAGAAAAGATTTCTCTGTATAACAGCTCTGGCTGTCCTGGACTTGCTTTGCAGACCAGCCTGGCCTCGAACTCACAGAGATCCACCTGCCTCTGTCTCCAGAGTGCTGGAATTAAAGGCATACACCACCACTGACTGTTTTTTTTTAATAGATATTTATTTGCTGTTTTCAGTTATTCTCTTAAAAGACCCCTAGAACTATTTGTATTATATAATAGTTTCAGAATTATAGCATGTTATTTTAAAATAGTAATGTAAGTATAAGCATTTAGGTCACAAATCATTTTGGACTTATCATTTCTCACACTTAGGAGTATTTATCCCAATACAGTATAAGATCATACCTCCGTAAATATTTTCAGTAAATGCAAAAAGGAAAAATGTTCATGGAGAGGACAGCAAGCACACAAGGAAGTTCTTGTCTTGATTGACACTTCACACATCAAGTTCCAACTTGCAACATAATGAAACATTCCAGACAGAAGGTCCTGAAGATCCCTAGTGTTGTGGAGAGCTGCTCAAACCTTGGAACAGAAAGCAACCTCTTAGGTAATGACAGGTTACCAGCTATGTCATTACATGGCTGGGAACCCGCACACTGCAGGGACAAGGATATAGTTTCTAAAAAAAGACAATACTGCAAAACAAGCTAAACCTTTATTCTTAACTATTCTTAAATGTGGAAATATAACCTTTAAAGGTCTGAAGAAAGAAGACAAATCTAAGAAACTCTTATCCAAACCAAATATTTTCTACCTGGAATAATATATCCTTAATATAACAGGAAACTTCACATCAGATAGGAACGCAGACACAAGTTCAGCAGTACAATATTTTATTCTTTTCCCTCTGAGAAAGCAAAGCCTGCTCTTAGGTCTCCTGCTATTTCCTTCCCTGTTTCAGCTTCTTGCCTCGGGAATCTTTTGCTGTTTCAGGCACACTGTGTATCTTTTTTTTTTTTTTTTTTTTTTTAAGACTTAGTAATTTCACAGACTCAGAAACAGGAAGATACCACGTGTGTATGGTGGGAAGTCTTGTTCTTGCTACTGTCCCCATTCTGTGCATTTCTCCTTGTCACTCACAAATGGCCGTTGCTGCCCCATCACCCACGCTGGGCAAGCACTCCACCAACAAAGCAACACCCCTATCCTCAGGAAGTTGCTTTTAATGCTATAAATCCTCTTCATGTTTCTTTGCATTAAGAAAATGGAGATATAGCTATGCATAGAGATATGAATTTTTCTTATATTTCCCAGAAACTATTCAATGTCTTTCACATAACGGATTAGAGTATTTCTTCTTTTTTTTTTTTTTTTTCGAGACAGGGTCTCTCTGTGTAACAGCCCTGGCTGTTCTGAACTTGCTTTGTAGACCAGGCTGGCCTCGAACTCACAGAGATCTGCCTGCCTCTGCCTCCCGAATGCTGGGATTAAAGGTGTGAGCCACCATGCCCGGGGTTAGAGTAATTCTAATACTAATTGTAGTCTGGTCACTTCAGAAATACTTATTGCTCATATACAAAGAGATTATATCTCTATTAAAATAATAATTACTTAATGAATTATATTAGCATTTTTAAAGGTTTTGGTGGTGTTGTTTTCTTTTAGATACCCTGAGAGAAAATACACTTAAAATCAAGTTGCTGGGCTTAGAATGCTTTTCCAAGCATTCAGGTGGTAGAGGCAGGAAGTAAAGGTCATTATTCTTAACCAAGTTCAAGGACAGTCTGGTCTGCATTTCTCCAAAAAACAATGGAAAATGTGCTATGGTTTTAGGATTTTAAAAGTTGCTAAACAAGCTGGGCAGTGGTGGCACACACGCCTCCCAGTACTTGGGAGGCAGAGGCAGGAGGATCTCTGCAAGTTCGAGGCCAGCCTGGTCTACAAAGTGAGTCCAGGACAGCCAGGGCTACACAGAGAAACCCTGTCTCAAAAAACAAACAAACAAAAACAAAAAACAAAACCAAAAAAAGAAATAAGAAAATTTTTATTTTTACAACTAGTACATTGGAAACAAACTCAAAATGAGACCTGAAGCTATCTATCATTTGTATAGAATTAGTCCAAGTCTTTGTTTGGATTTTTTTTGCATTGTTTTATTTCCAGATAAAAAATGCTTATAATTTTGAATTTTTGCATTGTTTTTGCATTGTTTTCTTTATTTCCAGATATTTTCTATCTTATATCTATTTTCTATGCTTATAATTTTGAATTATAACCTCAACTTAATAACGGTGTAGATTTTAATTATTCATATTAGAAATGTATTGCTGTGGCTGACAAGATTGCAAAGTGCTTTCACTGTAAACAAGAGGCCCTCTTTTTTCTCCCCAAATCCATGCAAAGATAAGCCCGGTGTGATGCTGTATGCCTGGAAGCTACCACTGGGCTGTGGAGACAACCAGCATGTCTGAGGCTCACCAGAGAGCAGACCTAACCCATTTGGCATAGGCAGGGCTCTTGGGAGACTGTTTCAATAAAAAGGTAGATGGTGCCTGAGCAACAGCACCCATGGTATCTTCTGTCCCCATGACACATGCACACAGATAAACACACAAACACACACACAGAGAGAGAGAGAGAGAGAGAGAGAGAGAGAGAAAGAGAGAGAGAGACAGAGTCCTGTTATTGTCAAGATCATAAAGCAAATCTTTTTTGGTTGATTTTTTTCTTTGTTTTTGTTTGTTTTTTGTTTTGTTTTGAGACAGTGTTTCACTGTGTAACCCATGCTGCCCTGGAACCCGCCCTGTAAACCAGGCTGGCCTCAAACTCAGAGATTTGCCTGCCTCTACCTCCCCAAGTGCTGAGATTAAAGGCATGTACCACTACCACCAGCCATAAAGCCAAATTTTAAAACCTACTTAATCAAACTTTTATTTAATTTATTTCAGCAAGATTTTAATGGGAAGCCAGGTGTGGTGGTACACACCTTTGATACTAGCATCCAGGATCTAGATACATGAAGTTCAGGAGTAGGAAGGCAACCATAGCAAAACACCACCTGAAAAAACAAATGAACAAACACAAAATAAAGCATCCAAACAAAATTCAACACTCATTCACTAACCTTTAAAAAAAAGCCTTTTTATATTTATTTGTTTGTTTGTTTGTTTATATGGGAGTGAGAAGTACACACACACACACACACACACACACACACACACACACAGGGCACATGGGGAAGTCATTTGAAAACCTGAGGGGAGCTGTTTCTTTTCTCCCACCGTGTGGGCTCTGGGGATTAAATCCAAGTCATCAGGGTTAGCAGCAAATGCCTCTAACCACTGAGCCATCTCACTAGCCCATCATTAACTAATGTTTTAACAGGAACTATGGGGCTTGAAATTAGGTGGATAATTAAACCCCTCTTTACCCCCTCAACATGGATAGCAGAGTTGAAATCAATCTCTTTGTGTGTAGACAAAAATGAGCATTTGGTAGAGGAAAGAGAAAGGAAAAAGAGAGCTCCAGTATGTGACAGCCGCACACCAACCTGACCTAGGAATGTCCCCCTTCCTCTGCCTTTTATGGACTTATTTCCTGAGTCACCAAGAGAACACTTAAGACACTGTACAGTGCCTGTTTTGATTTCATAAGGCTTGTGAGCATGGTCTTGCCTAAAAAAGAAAAGAAACAAAATAAAACCCCTAAACCAAAAAACATTGTAGAAAGAAATGGAAAGACCAGATCTACAAGGCAAGACACAGAAAGAAAGGATTTCTACATATGTGAAATAAATTGAAGAAATTCAATGTCCATTGAAAATTATTATAATCAAAGTAAAATGATAAAGAATATCACTTCAACCTTCTAGAGCTTGGAAAATAATGTGCTACTGCAAATAAGATTAGTGGGCAAGACTACTCAGTGGGTAAGAGCTCTTGTCATACAAACCTGGTGACCTGAATTCAATCCCCAGAACTGAAATGAAGGTGAAAAGAGAGCACCAACTCTTGAAATTTGACCTCTCTGTACACATGCCCACATACACAATAATAATGATTAATAAAAATCCTCCTGATAAATATATGAAAAGCAGGCAAGTGTCAGCTCTCACATTAAGGACATGAAATAAAGACTACTTCATGAAAGTCATGTATGCTCATAAGCTTAAAAATAAAGACGAGGGGGAAATGGTAAGTACTGTGTCGAAACTTACTTGATTATACTTCAGCCACACCAAACTTTCCCAGGGATGTTTGGTCGGAACAAACTTGCTGGGTTCATTCTTGTTCAGTTTTGCATAACCAAGTTGTTTCTCAGTTGTCTGTCAGGGGCAAATGTGTGCATGCACTTTCTGGTGGTTCTAGGTGTAAGAATTCGAAACCTTCATATAACCTCAACCAGTCATCTCTGAACTCACTGTAAGGCTGTAAATGTTATTAACTGGACACAGTCCCTGAAGTGCCAGCTAGCATTGTTTCTGGACATTTCTGAATGACTGTTAGTTATGCATATGTATTATCAGTCACTTGAGGTGACATATGAATTATGTCGTGTGAACAACTGTTATTCAGATAGGTATTTATTTACTTGTTTGTTCACAGCGGTGTTGGGGATCAAACTGTTGGCTTTATTTATGCTATGCAAGTGAATTATCACACAATTGCATGCACACTAATTCAGGAATTTATTTGCTGCTAAAACCTAATTTATTAAGCTGGCCACAGTGGCTCAGCACTTGGGATGCTGAGGCAGGAGGATCATTGAAAGTTCAAGACCAGCCTGTTCTATATATTAAGTTTCAGGACAGCCTGGACTATAAGTGAGTTTCAGGCCAGCCTGGAACTCTGCATGCATACATACATACAAACATACATACATATATACCATCACTTACATGGCACGTGTGTTAAGAATTTTCTGGAACTTCAAAGTAACTGTCTTGAAAA
The DNA here is from genome assembly GCA_907164525.1 of Lophiomys imhausi. Lineage (NCBI taxonomy): Eukaryota > Metazoa > Chordata > Mammalia > Rodentia > Muridae > Lophiomys > Lophiomys imhausi. The sequence continues at coordinate 610,141 of CAJQZJ010032196.1, read as the reverse complement.
GTACATGTGCATGGAAGCAGTGGGCAAGAGTACTGGAGGTGGAAATGTTTACATGGGGACAGAGGTAAGGATCTGGGGACAAGAAGGGGCTGGGAAGGGAGAGTTCATCATATGTAAGGATTATGAAAAACCCATATGGAAAGCTACAATTTTGTAAGCTAATTTTAAAACATAACTTAAAAAAAAAGAGTTTGAGTGTAAGTACCCTGCATGGGTAGATAATATTGCTTCCAGAAGTCAAAGATTATTAATCGTGAGTCCTAGTGCTGGGGTGGGGCTACCTCCCTACAAGTTGTGGGCCAGGGAGGTCTGAAAAGCCCATGACAATACAGGCTGTTGTCACTGTTCTCAGTTGTTCACTAGGACTAGACCATAAGACCCTATTGCTGAGGGCATCACATATCTGGGTGCAGGACATAGCTGGAAGCTTCCTCCCTGATGGCTAGCCTTCATGGTGCCAGAAAGTGCTAAGCAAGCAGCTGGGGGAGAACAGCCATCAGCAGTCTTTTTTAGATAAATACCTTTGGTGCTGTAGTACCAACCTGCCAGGCAACATGTACCCATGGTGCAATAGTGGCATTCTATTATGAGGGTAACCAACTGCTTTCTGACAGGATTTGAGCTCCTCTCTACCAGACAGAATTCGTACCAGGTACTATTACCTAGTCAAAATCCCATAGATGGGGGGGGGGGGATCATAGGCCCCAGAAGAGGTGGGGAACCTACTGTTATTTTGGTAGGTGAGCAAATTTTCAAACCGCCTTCTAAATGCTTTTGTTTATGCTCATAGATTAGTTTAGTATTGTTTTCAGTCTTGGTCAGAAAAAGTTTTTTTTCTTCCCACAAGATGCTGAGAGTACATAACTATGTCACCTATACAACCCACTCCAAGGCTCAGGTAATATTGCAGAAGAGAGAGCAAGAAGAATGTAAGAACCAGAAGGTGGGAAGGATCCTACGGAACACTACCTAGGGGGCATGACGTGGCTGCTGCATTCCTGAACTCACAGTGTTTGTGGTTAGCTGCATGAGATTGGGACAGCCAATAGTCAACATCCCATCATACATTAGGGAAGGGCTCATGAAGTCCTGCCTCTCCCTGAGAAACTGTTAGCAATGATGGATACTCCAAGGCAGTCCTTTCTTCTAACAGTGTAGCCATTGTCAAAGAATAAATCTTTTAAAGTACATTTTATTATCTATAAAAATTAAACTAATAATAAATATATAATCCACATAAGAAAGATAAGCCAAAAATAGCATCTAGGTGCTTTATTGTCAAAAACAGTCCCTTTGAGTAGGCAGTAATGTAAAAATCTGAGGCAAATTAGCTCATGCACTCTGTCTGTTTTCTCAGAAACACAGTATAAAATAAGTATTGTCTTCAAGAACTGGATACTAGTTATTGAATAATAATACTACAATATTATTTCTAGTTTAAACACACACTTCCCAAGAATGACAAAAATGGCAACATAAAACAAAGCAAGGGCATTTGTGCACATTATGCAGATTAAAAGTCTAAACTTGGGTTTTGTCAAAACTATACAACCTTATCTTCAGACTTCAGAGTCACTACATTTGCAAGTGTTTGTTTTCATTTCCCAAACAGCTCACCTTGTCCTATAGCAACTCCAGTTTACTTAGCTCGTTATATAAGTAAATAAGATGAAAATAATCCTCTGTGCCATCTGAAAAACATCCCAGATCTCATAGGGAGATACTGTATTAAAAAGACTCAGTGGTCTGACACTGGTGGC
>CAJQZJ010032196.1:590411-608371 GCA_907164525.1 Lophiomys imhausi | reverse complement strand
GGTGGCAATCCAACAGAAATTAAGATCAAACTGGACAGACCCAGGGAGACTGGTAATTTGATAGGATAGAAAATATTCTATAGATGTTGAGAAACCAAGAATACTTTACACAAAGCTTAACAATTTTATTAAATTTTTTTTCATTTTAACCTACATTTGGATTTTATATAATTGCTGTGGTCACCATGGGAATATAATTATATAACTGAGGTGACACAGTGGAAATTAACAAATATCTTGTAAAATATTATTTATTACTAAAGGACCAAATAGTTCCTTTAAAATTCATTGTAAATTGAAATCACAGGTAAGACATTTTACTTAGACACTGATGGAAAAACTTATTGTCTAAATGGCCTCACCTGTTCACACTCCTCTCCCCCTCAAATGTTACCTCTACGTGCAGTACCAGAGCCTAAGGCAGCCAGTGTCTATACCAGGCCCTGCTCACATGCCTGCCTTCACTGGAGGTGTGAGAAGGGCTAAGTAACTACTTTCTTCCTTGCTTTTCTTGCCAACAGAGGTGGCCATAGGTCATAATACCGACAATGTAAAGGTGAGTGTTCTAGAGAGAAGTCCTTGGGAAAAAGCTTTAAGTTTTCTGTATCTAAAAGGAAGAGCTGATGCTGGCCACACATTTTTTTATTCTTTTAACTGCAGGAGATCAGATGCCATGGGACTCCCTCAGCGGTTGTGACAGCATGAGAGGACTGCAGTAATGAGCGGAACCTCTGCATCATCAGATCAGGTGCACACCAACAGTTTTTTTTTTTTTTACTGAAAATATTTTTGTCCTGAGTGAGCTAATCCAGACTCAGAAGGATGCACATAGCATCTATTCTCTTGTAATCGGATTTTAGCCATATAGTTCAGGATAACTGTACTACAACCAATGCAACAAAGGGAACATGAACATAGACTTTTTTTCCTGTCAATGAGATGCTTTTCCCTGGTGGTGCTGCCTTGTAGGCCCCCAGTGTATGAGGAGGCTCTTGGCCCTCATATGACTTCTGAACTGGGGTGAGGGACTGATGATATGTAGGGACACTCCATTCTGGAGGAGTAGGATAGAAGGGAGAGGGGGTAGAAAGTGGGAGGGAGGGACTGGGAGGGGTTGAAAGAGGGTACTATGATGGAGATATAACCTGAAGTAATAAATAAACATAAAAAAAGAAAATATTTTTGTCACACAATACATTCTGATCATGGTTTCACCTCCTTCATCTCCTCTCAGATCCTCCCCACCTCCCCACCCATCCAACCTCACACTTTCCTTCTCTCCCTTTTTAGAAAACAAATAGACAAATAAAAAAAACAAGCCAGAAGAAAACAAAAGAAATAAACAGAGAAAGCACAAGAAATATATACAGGCGTGCAAAGTGCACGTGTGTGCGCGCGCACACACACACACACACACACACACACACACACAAAACCTATAAACACAAACTCAGAAGCCGCTATATAGAAGCAGAAGACCAGTAAGGAAAACAAAAAACAAAAAAAAAAGTTCAAACTAAGCATATGTGACAAACAGTTACAAAAATAAAGCCATGCATGGTAGCACATGTTTTTAGTCCCAGCACTTGGGAGGCAGAGAATGGAGGATCTCTGTGAGTTCAAGGCCAGCTTGGTCTACAAATCGAGGTCAGGACTACACAAAGAAACCCTGTCTTGAAAAGTCAAAATACAAAAAAACCTACAAAAATACCATGAGTTCATTTTGTGTTAGCCATCTACTGCTGGCCATGAGACTGCCCTTAAGTGCACCACCTATTTGCTTTTTTTGTTGTCTTTGTTTTTAATTAATTAATTAATTTTACATCCAGACCACAGTTTCTCCTCCCACATTTCCTCCCAGTTGTTCCTCCAACCTGCAATTCATTCCTCCTCCCTTTCTCTTCAGAAAAGGGGAGGCCTCCCATGGATATCGATCCACCTTGGTATATCACACTCCAGTAAGACTAGGCTCCATCTTCTCCTACTGAGGCTAGACCAGGCAGCCCAGTAGGGGGAAAGGATCCCAAAGGCAGACAGCAGAGTCAGAGGCAGCCCCTGCTCCCATTGTTAGGAGTTCCACATAAAGACCGAGCTATACAACTGTAACATGTGTGCAAAGCGCCAAGGTCAATCCCAGGCATGCTCTCTGGTTAGCAGTTCAGACTCGATGGGCCGCTATAGGCTCAGGTTAGCTGATTTTGTAGATTTTCTTGTGGTGTCCTTGACCTCTTCTCTGGATCCTATAATCCTTCCTACAATCCCTCCTTTCCTTTTTCCTCAGGATTCCCGAAGCTCGCCCTAATGTTTGACTGGCACCAGCTATTTCTTCTGTGAGACAAAACCCCCTCTCCAGTCAAGCCAGTGCTAAGCAGATACTCTGGTACTACGTCCAGAGAATATGTGTGGTTTTGAGAAAAATACAATCAGGTGAACAAAGGTTATTGTGTTTCAGATATATCCTCTCACCTTGTTTCAGTGTAGTAAGTCCTGGGGATTTTCCTTTCTGGCCTGTCTATTTGGTGTTCTGCAGGCCTCCTAAACTCAGATGAGCATCCTTTTCTCTAGATGTCCCAGTTAGGCTTTGTGTCAATGACCCAGAGTCATCTGGGGAGAGGAACCTCAGCTGAGAAAATGCCTGTAACAGATTGACTGTGACTAAGTCTGAATGGGCATTTTCTTAATTACTGATTCATGTGGGAGGGACCAGCCTGCTGTGAGTGATGCCACCTGAGCAGGTGGCTGTGGATTCTATGGGAAAAGCAGACTGATCGAACCATGGGGACCAAGCCAGTGAGAGGCATTCCACCATGGTACCTGCTTCAGCTCCTACCTCAAAATCCTGTCCTGACTCCCCTTCATAATTGAATACAGCTGTAACCTAAAATAAACCCTTTTCTTCTCCGATTGCTTTTGGTCATGGTATTTATCATGACCATAGAAACTAAGACGCGAGGTTCAGGACATTTGCTTCTATGATTTTGTGGAAAATACTCTGTATCCTTTCACTGTGGTATTCTCATCCAATGTCCATAATTCAAAAGTCATATCTCTGCATGGTATCTCAAAGCTCCCATGTTAAGTTTAAAATAATTTTCTCAACAGTCTTTATTAGGTAATCTGATTCCTCTGCTTTGTCTTCTAGCCTGACTCTGCTTTCCACATGATCTTTCTGTTGCTGAGGCTTTTTCTACTATTTTTTTTTTTTTTTGGTTTATTGAATCTTTTATACCTAGCATCATTTCAGTTTGGCTTTTCTTTCTTTTTTTTGTTTTTGTTTTTATTTTATTTTATTTTATTTTGAGACAAGGTTTCTCTGTGTAGCACTGGCTGTCCTGGACTCACTCTGTAGACCAGGCTGGCCTTGAACTCACAGATCCTCCTGCCTCTGCCTCCCAAGGGATTAAAGGTGTGCGCCACTCCCAACCCCAACCCCCAGCAAAGTGGCTTTTCTTTAGCAATTCTCTTTATTGAATGCTCTTTTCATGTCCTGGATTAACTTCCACATCAGGGTATAAACTCAGTTTAGCATTACTGTACAGTCTCTACATGCTCTAAGCAATAAAAGCAATTTTTTCCCAGGACAAAAAGGAAGCTCTATTAAGTGATCTCTTCTTAAACCATTAGCTTAACCAATGCTTCCTTCTCTCTGAAAAAGCATCCAGATTGTGGATGTGGCCCCTGCACATTGGCAGGTGGTCCATCTTGTAGGACAGTGTGCCCTCACGCCCCCTTCAGCACAAGCACCACTGCCACGGGCCCCTCATTTACTTCCTTAGTGGTGTTCAGATGCCCACCATAAACCCCCTCCAGGGAGCTGGTGTTAACAACATTCAACAAAAGGACAAAGTCCCTGTCTTCATGAAGCTTCCATAAAAATCAGCAAGTTTTCCAATTTTTATAGAAAATCTTAAATTACAATCGATCACCCACCACTTTCCTCACGTGTGTCTGTGTGTATGCGTGTCTGTGTATGTGTATGTGTGTCTGTGTGTGTGTATGTGTGTGTCTGTGTGCATATGTGTATGTGTGTCTATGTGTGTGTCTGTGTGTCTGTGTGTGTATGTGTGTGTCTGTGTGCGTATGTGTATGTGTGTCTATGTGTGTGTCTGTGTGTGTGTACAATTTTCAAGGGTAAATGCTTTCAGTCAGTGGTGTGGATTGTGCCTCACATTCAGCTCGTCAGTCTAGGTGGCAAATGCCTCCATCTGCTGAGGCATCTTACTGGCCATCACTTCCCATCTTCTGTTTTCCTCTTAAAATTTACTTTTCATTTTTATTTCATGTATTAGTGTTCTTACCTGTATGCATGTAAGTGCACTGCATGTGTGCCTCGTGCCATGGAAGCCAGAATAGGATTCTAGATCCCCTGGAGTTGCAGAAGGTTGTGTGCTACCATGTGGATGCTGGGAAATGAATGTGTCCTTTTCAAGAACAGCAAGTGTTCTTGAGCCATTTCTCATGCCCCATATTCTTTTCTAATATATTTGAATTTCTTCTTTGGTAATTTCATATATTCATATAATATAATTTGATTCTACTGACCCCCAACAACTTCTCCTAATTTTATCCCCTTTTTTATTTTATTTTATTTTTTTATTTTGAGACAAAGCGTTTCTCTGTGAAGCCCTGGCTATCCTGGACTCACTTTGTAGACCAGGCTGGCCTCGAACTCACAGAGATCCACCTGCCTCTGCCTCCTAAGTGCTGGGATTAAAGGTGTGCACAGCCACCGCCTAGCAATCTTTTTTTTTTAATAACCCACTAAGTTCAATTATAGATATAGGAGTGGGACCATCCACTGGAACCACACTCCTAAAGAAAATTGATGGGTTGGGGCTGGAGAAATGGCTCAGTGGTTAAGAGCACTGTCTGCTCTTCCAGAGGTCCAGAGTTCAATTCCAAGCAACCATCTATAATGAAATATGATGCCCTCTTCTGGCATGCAGGGCTACATGCAGATAGAGCTCTCATATATGTAAAATAAATAAATCTTAAAAAAAAAAAGAAAGAAAATTGAGGTACTGGAGAGATGGCTCAGTGGTTAAGAGCACTGGATACTCTCCTAAAGGACTCAGGTTCAAATCCCAGCACCCACATAGCAATTTGACTCTGTCTGTAATGACTGGACATGGTGGCGCATGCCTTTAATCCCAGCATTTGGGAGGCAGAGGCAGGTGGGTCTCTGTGAGTTCAAGGTCAGCCTGGTCTACAGAGTGAGTTCCAAGACAGCCAGAATTACGCAGAGAAACCCTGTCTTCAAAAACCAAAAAGAAAAAGAAAAAAGAAAAGAAAAGAAAACTGACCTTTCCACTCCTCCCCAGTCCATGATGGAATGTTGACTGACTTGATCATGTGCAGGTGACCACAGATGTCATGAACTTATCAGAACAATGGTCCTGTTATGTGCCGACTGCATTGTTTCATCTCTGTCTTCCTCAGTCTCTTGCTCTTACCGTTTTCCCATTGGTGTGTTCCCAGAGTCTAGCTGGGAAGGGTATAGTATGGATGTACCTTTCATATTGAGCACTCAACAGACAGACGCTTTGTTCTCTGAACTTTGACCTGTTATGAATCTCTGTCTGTATTAAGCGCTGTCCATCTGCTGCACGGTGATGCTTTTCTGATAAGGACTGAGAGCTGCACTGATGTGTGGGTGTAGAGATGTGTATTTAGAACGCAGTTTGATGCTATGTTCTTTTCGCAAAAGAATAGTAGTAGGTTTAAATGTAGGAGCCAGGAGGTACCTAGTCTTGGGCTCTTGGCCAGATTTACAGTACCAGGTATGACTTTCCTCCATGGGTTGCCCCTATAACATTCATGCCACTCACTGTTCTACCCGTGGTCATACCCGTGGGTAGACCCAGCGACTACCTATCGAAGCGGACAGAGTTCACAGCTAGATGAGACTGTGGATGCCTTTTCTCCTGCAGCACCATGTGCGCATGTTCCTTCCACTACCAAAAAAGTGAGCAGGAAGGCGGCTTCTAGGTCAGTACCAGCTTCATTTCTCCAAATTCTGTCACCGTCTTCAGCAATAGGCTCTCACCATCAGGTCCTGGTAGGCAACCCAGAGCAATGGCAGCAGGAGCCTGCATTGTTTTTAGGAGAGATCACTGGAACTAACTCCCCTGACCAACAACTCAAGGAGTGACGTCATACACCTGGCACCGAGCTTCTAGTATGACAGGCTGTACCTTCCGGAGACTTACTCCCTACATAGATTGACTCCATTTAAGTGTGTACATGCCTGTGTATGTTCGTAAAACAACAGCTTTCCATATGGCTCTTCAAACATCCTTATTGCTACTTACGTTGCCTCACTTCTTCCCTGGTTTACCATAGTCAAAATAAGTTTGTCTTGCTGATGCAAACAGGTAACTTAATTTGTATGTACTTAAGTAAATGTTGGTGGGAAAGATAACTCTTTCATTATGAATGAAATCAACATCTAAAAATTATTAAAATGATTAAAAAAAAAGTATGTTATGTGTATTTTCCTGCAAGAAGCCAACCACTGTGGAAAGGCTGCCATCAGTTACCATGGGCAAGAAAAGTGGGATGTACTCCACAAGGTAGACACATTCTAACTCATGTTGTCTTGTATGTTCCTGAAGGTTATCCATTCCCTTAAACAAAACCAAAACTGAACATGGTCCATAGTGTACTCTGGGAAGAGAGACGACCTAGACTTCGTAGTGCAGGACCATGGTCCAGCCTTGTCCCAGCATCAGAAGGTTAGTTAATGAATATAATGATAGGTTTTTAAACAAAATAAAATTCTTAAGTTATCCATTGATAACGTTTACAGTTGTCTACTTTTGTTTTTATCTAAAGGACAATGTAACCCTAAAAATTGTAGCTTTCTAAGGCAAATTCCCTTCCTTATTATTGTTTCAAATAAACATTGTTGTGTTACAATTTCCTCCAAGATTGAAACATTCCATCCTTCAGGAAAGTTCCTTAAGCAAGAGGGTAAACAACTCAAAATAGCTTCGGCAAGTCCCCAAAACTGATCAGATTAACTAGCCATTCCCCTTCCCCAGAGTGAGCAATAAAAGCTAAGGGTCACTTTCAGAGAGGCCCAGATGCAAAGAAGACTCTTGAGACCAGGCAATTAAATGGTTACTGCCTTTCTGGAAAAGGTTTAGAGCAGAGTCACTTAGAAGGTACACTCTCCAAACTGCTGAGCTGCCTTCAGGCTGTGCAGTGGGCTCCAGGTTTCCTAACGTTTGTGAGCTGTCACCCATGCTGGGATCGGCCTTGGTGATTCACTTGTATTTGAGTCATTTCTGTTAATGTAAGTAACCCCTCACCCATTTTCCTGTATGTAACCCCCCCAAAAAAAAAACCCCACATGGTTCACCAAGTTGGACTTTGATGGTATCAAAGAGTTAGAGTTAGGGTTTGATCTGTACTGGGTTTCCTATCTGAGTAGATGTGTGTTGCATCTCCCCAGGAAAAGTTTTGTCATGCAACAAACATTCATTTTCTCCATTTATGAGAATATCATAAGCCTAGATTTGGCCCTGAAATGTTAATCAGTCTCGGTATGAGACAAGTTTCATTCTGGGTTTTCCATTAGACATTGTTATAGGGGAAATATAAAAACCAAGATAATCAGCTTTAATTTTTTTTTCTAACAAAGTGATACCTTGGTTTATTAAGCTCCACCCAAAAAAGCCTTTTATGATCAGCCCCTGCCCAGGCCTCAACCCCATAGTGTCTGCTTTAAAACAGATCAGAAACTAGGAATCTTCACTGTGTCACGGTCTCCACTTAGGAGAATGTCTACATCCAAGATTAGCATCTACGAATCATATGGCTTTTTCTCTATGGGTCACATTTAGAGGGCAGAATATTCACCTTAAGTTGCTTCCGTGTATGTTCTAGCCTGGCTGAGTTTAAAACAAGAGTAGAAAGGGCTATATTCCTTTGCTATGCTTCCTTTAACCAAACTGAATAGGTGGTTGCATAACTTGCCAGGACAAGTTGCTGAATGAGTCAGGACAGGACCAACCCCAGGAAAAATTGTGAATTAGGCAGTTTGACTTCAATGCCACACCTACAATACTACACACTCCTCCTGGGTCCCTTCCCTCAGTATCATTAGCCCTGAGGGTCACCAGCATACCACAAGCCTCTCCCCCAACACATCAAATTCCTCTTCTCCCTTCTCATCACTGAAACTGACTTCCCTTCTTGCCTCTTCACTAATTAAAATTTACTGTTCCAGGATCTCTCTCCCTCAGGTTTTAAAGTGACAAACTACCTAATCTGATAATGCAATCCACACTAATGTGTAGAGGGAAAGCTAGAAGGCAAAGTGAATTTTAACCATGACCTTCTAAACAAAATACTTTTACAGTTGAACTTATTAGCAACTTGGACTGAGGATTTCCAGCCAAGGATTCTGGGTGAGGAAAATGTTTGGGAGCAGGTAGAGGCCTCAGCACTGGCAGGCCAAATAGGAACAGAGGGCCACATTAGCCAAACATATTGCCAGCACTACTTTGAGAAATGGACTATCCCTGATCAAGGTGGCAAGTGAGGGACAATCAGAATTAAGTAACAAAAAGAAGCTTGGGGGCAAAGGAAGGTTGAATTTGAGGTGTGCCACAATTAAATTTTTCTATCTTTCACAGAGCTAGTCATAGGGCCTATGAGGCATTTTCCAAAGTTTCCAAAGTTCAAAAATCATTCCATCTAAAACATTAATTCCCCCAAACTATATAGCTTTTGTTGTTGTTTGATGTTTTAAAACACTACTTTCAAGTTTACAAGCAATTCTCAGACAGACGTGTATCTCCATTTGATCCTGTGGTATGTTTCCAACCTCCTCCATGTGTTTGTTTCCTTCACTTTATAGTAGGAAAATGAGGATCAAAGAAGGAAGGTGTCTTGCTAAGGTTTGTACTCAGGACTTCTGAGTACAGGGCTGTCTTCTTTTCACCACTGGGCAAGCCAGGCTGCCTCTCAGCATTTAGATTTATCTGTGCCCTTGCTGTCATGTAACTCTACATCCTAGGGCGATTCTTGTATTTTAAAGAGAGTTCAGCTACTCCCCAAAAGAAAATAACCTGTGTATTCAGTGGCCCCGAGGGTAACTGCAGTCCTATCTGATTTCCATTGCCACATTTCCCCCCTAGGTAATTCTTCATTCGCTTGGAAGTGTGAGTAGCTATGCCTCACAAAGTCTTTCTCTAGCACTGGAGCTGGTGCTCCAATTACCTGCTCATGTTTGGGTGGATTACTTATCTTGCACCTGGGCAGAGTTCCCATCATAGTTCTCAGTCTGTTCAGCAAGAAGAAACAATGTTTCTGGGCTTACCAGTGAGAAAACCACTAACATAGCTAGTTCAAGCCATAGTACAAATGTTTCCCACCGAGAAGAGCACAAGAAGCCAGCTGGGGAAACAGTGCTGTTTACAGACGAGGGTGAACTCACAAGTATTTTCAGCCTTTAAGGTTAAAAAAAAAGAAAAAAAAAGTGGTATTTTTAAAGTGACTGATATTTAAATCATGCAATCTTAACATTTTAGAAGAATTGAGAGCCCCTTTGTGGGTTTCTTGTAACCCACAATAAATGATTTCGTTAGAAACAAAATTTAATTGGGTGCAAAGTGTCATATGGGCCTGGATTGTTTATCACCCAGAGACCATGTTTGGGACACACAAAGTTCAGAATAGTTTCTGTGGAATGGAAAGGCCTCCTACAGCGGACCCCAACACTACATTCCAAGTACATGTGTGATGGTGGAAACAGAGCTAACTCTACAAAGCTTTCCTTTGACCTCCACACGCATGTTCACACATGCGAATTATATACACAACCAGTGATAATAACAATAATAAGTAATAGGTTTTACATGAAAGAACAAAGCATCATAAACAAATCCACAAAAATTCCAGAAGAAAACATGGGAGGCTATTTTTGGTAACAGGAAGTAAAATAGCTTGTAAGCACATAAAAGAAATTCTGACTAACTTGCACTATTATATTTAATTACTTAGTTATACTTCTTATTTATTCACTGGCTCTCAGTTCTACTGTTGCCTGGTCTAATGATAAGAGTTCTTGCCTTGTTCCTGTCTTTGATGGGCATAAATACAATGTTTCATTATAATGAACATTGCTGGTTTTGGTGTAAAACATCTATTTTAAAATTATCTTTTCCAAATTAATTTCTTATTAAGAGTGGTGCTATATATTACAAAAATTATCAGCATCACTTAAAGCATATTATTTTTTCCGTTGACCTATGAACATAGTCAACTATATGAATTTTTTTCTATTACTGGGTTCTTTCTATATACCTGAAATAATTCCCTCTTAACTTTTTCATATCATTTGTAAGATAGTTCTAAGTCCTATTTGTTAGTATTTTCTTTCTTTTCTTTTTGTAAATACAAACATATAGTATATTCAAACAGAGATTAACCTGGAGGTTTCCTTTTTGCTTTTCTGGTTGTATTTTTGAGCCATCCTTTCAGTTTTTCCCAAACAGGGGGGATTACTCTAGAAAGAAGTCTGAAATGGCTTTAAGCAAAAGGAAAAAGAAAGTGCTCACAACAGTGTAGCTTGTGCATGTCTGTGGAAGTTTACACCTACCCTTTGTACTGTTCTCCCTTCTTTTTGACAGATCACAAGCTATCACAAGCTTTATGGATGGTTTCTTTCTTTCCAACAAATGTATCAGTTTTCTCTCAATGGCAAACAGTCAAGTGTTCCCTGTTTCTGTCCCTCTAAACAGGCCTCTCCCTATCTTACCTCCCTGATAAATGAACCGGAACATTCAAAACTGGGGGAAGGGCTCCAAGTATTCTCTGTCTCCACTCCAACAGGCTGGCCTTGCTCAGTGCTGTTTACTGACCTCATTCATCCCTCCTGATGCTTTCTAGCTTTTATGTCGTTTCCCGTAGCTGCTTTCTCTTAACTTTGCTTCATTCATTCCCAGTACTTAGCCTTCAAAGTCCAGATTAAGTTCCCTTCCTCCATAACTTTTGCTTTGCTGCTGTTCTCAAAACTGGCTCAACCCTTTGGCCCTAGTTTTCAACTGTTTCTAGAATGCTAGCTTTCTCCCTCAGGTTCCATGTTTAGCTTTGGAGGACAGGGCCCTTCGACTTCTGCTGTGCATTTTCCATGGAGTTAAGGAAAACACATTCAGTGCATTTTGGCTAGGCATGTTTGAAGACGTCCATCACATTTATTCATTTAGTAAATGAGATAATGAAAACTCAGATAGTGGCCAAAGGTAAATCATTAATTAATTCCCTCATTCATCACACCTGTACCAAAGCCTTAGGGGCTGGGGAACCTGGGATTGCAGCTTGCCTGGAGAAGCCAGATGAGCTTGTCTCTCCATTTTGAGGAGATCCATGAAGTAAATAAAGATCCATTTAGGGCTCTCAGACAAGATTAACCGTGTGTGTGTGTGTGTGTGTGTGTGTGTGTGTGTGTGTGTGTGTGTGTTGTTTTACTGAGTGTATTTACCGAGTAATGTTGTGTAGTACCTTCAAAAACAACAAAGGACCTTTTAAAACTCAAATCTCAAGATGCTATTCATTCAGCATATGAGTTCTGCAAGACTTCCTAGCAAATGACTGAAATTAAAATGTTTTAGTTTGCAGGAGAGAAATCGCCATCAGGATACATCCTCGCCGAGCTGTAGTGTGTTTGTTACTTATGTCCTTTTACTGTAAAGTCTCAAACGTTGGGATCACCAATGTCACAAAATAACAGGACAAAAATATTACTTGCTTTTTACAAAAATGTGAGTATTTGAGTTCTCCCGGGGACCTTTGGGGCTGTGCTTCCGAAGCACACCTTTGAAAGTCTCTTCTCAGCTGTGGGAACCTAGCGGAGCTGTTTCCACTGCCCACAGCATTTCTCGGTTGCCGTGCAGCTGGGGGAGCTGGCACAGCGACGCACCCCCTCTCCACTTTCTCCTCAGCCTTTAAGAGCCCGGGTCGCCTGGAGAGAAGCTGGAAGCCAGGCTGCGGGGAGGGGGAGGGGCGGTTTACATTGCCAGGGCAGGGCCCGCAGCCTCGCGTCTGTCCCTCTCCCCCGCGCGCCTCGGAAGGTTCTGTTTCTGAAGTTGGGGAGCCCGCGAGGCTCGATCGTAAAGCCGGCGCAAAGCAGGCGTGTGGGCAGCGAGAACCCGGCCGCGGCGCCATCAACCTGAGCGCGGGGCTAAGTCAAAAGAGGAGCGGGGATCCCAGGCCGGAGGCGCCGGTTGTCACGGCAACCGGGGCGCTGCTGGTCACCCCAGCGATTCCGCCGTCCCTGGGGAGGGGGCGGGGCGGGGCGCCAGGCGGACCAATGAGGCGGAGCGGAGCGCCGGGTCTGGGACCCGCGGCCCTGTCCGCGCGCGGGCCGGGTTGAGTGACAGCGCGGGGGGGCGGGGCCGGCGCGGCGAGCCAAGGAGGAGCTGCGCGGCGAGGTGCCGAGCCGCGCTGCGGCGAGGGTGACACACCATGGTCGCAGTCCCGGGAGGTCTTCGCGCCGCCGCCGCCGAGGAGCAGCGCCCCCCACTTCTCCAGTCCGCCTCAGCCTCCTGGGCAGCGCCGCGCGCGGGCGGCCGTCGTTGAGACGCTGCGAGGTGGCCGCGGGCCGGCGGGAGCTCGGCGGGGGTCGCCGCTCGGCGATGCTGCTGCTGCTCTCGTCGCCGACCCTTAAAGCCGCGCACGCCCGAAGCAGCTTGGGGACGGAGAGGCGGTGGCTCTCGGCGCCCGCGCGCTGCTCTCCGGTCGCCGCACCGGGGCTCCCCACGCTCCGGTAAGAAGCCCGCGCGCGGCCCGGCCTGGTCGGTGAGATGTGCGGGCCTCCGGGACGCCCCTCCAGTTCCCCTGGGTTCGGGTGGTCGGGTGCCTGGCGCGCCGACAGTGGGGAGCACGACCTGCAGCCTCAGCCAGGCGGAGACCCCCGAGTGGGAGCGACGGGCTGCGTGGGTCACAGCGATTGACGCTCCCCGGTGGATCTGGTGCGGACAGCCAGAGGGAAGGACACCCGGAGTCTGTTTCTAATTTCTGTAGATGATTGTGGAGATGGTGTGGTTAGAGGCCGCCCAGAAGAATGTGTCTGTGTAAGGGCTCGGAGAAGGGGGTGGCGACCAGGGACAGGGGGACACTGCCTGATCAAGCCCTTTCTTTTATGAGTTTGCCTCTGTTTGCTTCAGGTCAGGCTTCCTTCCTCCGCTTTGCTAGTTACGTGAGAGCAGAGAGCTGCAAAGTTAAAAGTTAAGCCAAAGTCAAGGAAATTTAATTTCCTTCTGTGGTGTGTTAGAGAAGGGAGGATGGGGAGATACCGGAACGCGTTAGAGCAGTGCAGGTTTCCTCGGGCTTACCTGTGTAAGAGCGACTCCTCCCTCCCCATATTTGCGACTAATCTTTTCGACAGCCTTTTGTCATTTTCCCTTAATTGCATCTTTGAAATAACAAACGCGGTGACTTCATAGGTTGCTGCCTGGAGCTGAGTTTGCCTTTCCGAAAATGGGGCAATCGGGTTTGTTTTCAAGGCGGGCCCTACACAAAATGTGGGACACCTGATCTGTGGCTTGAAGGACGCTGCGAACTAATCAGGAAGATTTTAAGAAGTCTATCTAGAGAGCTTATTAAAGGATGGGAAAGAAAAAAAAGTGCCTGGATTATGAAACAGGGGTTGGTATTTTCCCAGATTCTTGAACTGGGTTGGCGGGGCCCGGGTGAAAACCTGCTTCATTCTCATTGGCTGTCCTGTAGTAGTGAGGTACAAGTTATTTTTTTCACTTGAAGCTTTTTTTTTTCACTAAGTTCATGAAGATAATGACTCAATAAATTTCATAAATTCATGCAGATAAGTACCCTTCCATCCAGTCCTGCATGTGCTTTGCAGTTTTTTTTTTTTTTTAATAAATTCGATGTTCTCCAGGTTACTTGGGAGTACTGTGGGGAGAAGGGAGATGGCTATTATTAGAATTTAAGAGTAGAAACTATTAAGGATTAGTTAAGAAAATGGATACAGTTTATGGTGTCTTTCACTTTCAACATCAGAGAATTGTGACCTCTACCATTACATAAATTTATCTTTGAATTTACATTGCCCCACCTACACTTTCCTAGTATCCAAGCTCCTCCCTGCTTGAGGATGATTACCAACATCCAAGAGCAAACACACACACACACACACACCAGGGTCAGTTTAAAGGGCAGATTTGAATACCACAATAGGGTGTCAAAAGTTGTAAAACATGTTTTATCTTCTTTTTGTTTGTTTTTTAAAGATTCCTCTTAAATGCAGGATTTCAACGGGGAATATTGGCTAACCATTTGTTCTGGGGTAGATAATAGGTGGCTTTGGCCGAGGGTTGGGGGTGGAACCTGTGGAAGAACCCCCCCTGGGATAGGTGGGTGCCCCCCGGACTGAACTGCATACCAACCACCATTAGGTCTTAATCTTACAGAGTATCTGTTTAAGAGGAAACGGGTCTAGCTATGTTTCACCTTTGACTGATTGAAGACTGGGTGGGTGAGCTCTGTTGCTTGTACCTTGACAGCTACTGGAAGACAGTGCATGTGTCAGCTCTTACTTTGAAATGTGTTTTGGGAAGTCCGCCTCTCCTCAGAATTGTGAGTTGAAAGTATTGTTATCGGGCCTCTGATGCAACTGTATGACTCTTGAGTTCCTATCACTGTAAAAGGTAGGAGCCTGGGAAAGGAGGAAAGATGCTGCAGTTTGGGATAGAAAGGTCTTCTATAGTGGGAAAAATGGGACATTTGCAACTCAGGATTCTCCTTACCCCAACCCCCTCCTCCTCCTCCTTTTCTGCAACTTTTTCTCTATTTAAAAATAAAAGTGAAGCTGGGTGGTGGCAGCACACAACTTTCATCCCAGCACTTGCACTTGGGAGGCAGAAGCAGGCGGGTCTCTGTGAGTTTGAGGCCAGCCTGGTGAGTCCAGGACAGCCAGAGCTGTTAACAACCACCTGTCCCCCCCCCAAAAAAAAAAAAGAAAAGTGAGTCTAGCACATAGGAACTGTATTTTTAAAAGATAGTTTTTCATCAGTAAATTGATGTATGACTTTTAATGAGCTATGTTAAAGTTACAAATTTCATATGTTATATCAGAACTAGCAAGCAAGCTACATTGACAGAGGCCTTAAATAATTATTGAGCCCAGGGAAAAGTGGAAACTTTTTTTGTTTTGTTTTTAGGCTTTTCAAGACAGGGTTTCTCTGTGTATTCTTGACTGTCCTGGACTCACTTTGTAGACCAGGCTGGCCTTGAACTCACAGAGATCCGCCTGCCTCTGCCTCCTGAGTGCTGGGATTAATGGTGTGGGTCACCACGCCCCCTCCTGGAATTGTCGGAGTTTTAACCTGCTTCTGCCTCCAGCGCTGGGATTAAATACCTGATCTAGATCCTTCTATTCATGTGCAGATACTGTCTTCTATCCCACCCCACCCCACATTCCCAAATGTGTGGCCACCTTTAATAGCTTGTGAGGCAGTAGGAAACCAATTGTTCAGTTATTTACAAAACCTAGCAAAATAAAATAGTAACTCCTGAGAGATCTCATCTGGTGGAGCTGTGACCCTTAAATTTAATGAGTTTCCCTCTTAGCTTGCTGTCTGACGCGTAGGCACTTTAGGATCAAGGGCTGGCTAGCCTGTTACTTGTTCAAATGCTTGACCAAAGAAACTTGCTTTTTCTTTTTTCTTTTTTTTTTTTGGTTTTTCGAGACAGGGTTTCTCTGTGTAGCCCTGGCTGTCCTGGACTCACTTTGTAGACCAGGCTGGCCTCGAACTCGCAAAGATCCGCCTGCCTCTGCCTCCCAAGTGCTGGGATTAAAGGCGTGCGCCACCACCGCCCGGCTAGAAACTTGCTTTTTCTATTGTTTTGTTTTCACAATGGAAAAGTGTGAAAATGTTTTCAAGCAAATTGCCTGGAGCAGAACCTGTGCTGAAGAGCTCACAGGGCCTGTCTGGCAGGGGCATCCAAATCCCAGAGACCTTCTGAAGTTTACATCTGTCAGCTGTAAATAATTTAAGTGTCTACCTCCACCTTAGTTTGAAGATGAAAGTAAGTGTGTGCAGACATGGTTAAGTACAAGTTGATACAGTCCTGTTCAGCTGTTTGCCTCCTTGCTAACCTTTTACAGAACAAAATAGCATTCTTCATTTTAGAAACTTGTGTCTGTCTCCTCAGATCATTCCTGAATGTCTAGACCAGCGGCTCTGAACCTTCCTAACACTGTGACCCTTTAATAAAGTTCCTCATGTTGTTGTGACCCTAAACCACAAAATTATTTCATTGGTACTTCATAACTGTAATTTTGCTACTGTTCTGAATCGTAATGTAAATATCTGATACTCAGGATATTATATATACACACAAACCCCAAAAGGATCGAGACCCACAGGTTGAGAACCATTGGTCTAGACTGTGTAGCTCATTTAGCATCAGTTGCTTTTTTTTTAAATTTTACTTGAATCTGGGTTGTCAAAAAGCCAGCAAAGAAATGTCTACCTATGCTTCATTTCTTTCTAGCTTAGTGGTACCCGGCTTCACTGCACCTTAAGGTCACTTAGATTTTAATACTTTGTACACTCAGACATCAGCCTGTATTAAATAAAACAGTCCTTAGGGGAAGATCCAGGCATCCTTATTACACCAATACCTTGGGAACCACCCTCTGGCTCATCTACACTGTGTGGAAAATCCAATTCTCATAAAGGCAGCAGTATATAAATGCCATAGTCTTGTGTGTATTCATGTGTATGTTTGCTCATGGAGCGTCTATGTGTACATATGTCTTCTCTGAGTCATTTTTCCTTCAGATGTATAGTTTGAGCTGTGTGCAGTCCTACTTACTGTCTTCTCCAGTGCTGTGTTAAGCGTGGAACCTTGCTTGTGCTAGGAAACATGTTACCACTGACTCCATTCCCAGTCTTGAGGTTGCTGTTTTCTAGGGTTTGTTTTATTTGTGTGTGTGAGTGTTTTTCCTGCATGAATGAATGTGTGCCATGTTTATGTCTGGTCCATGGCATCCAGAAGGAGGCATTGGATATACTGGAACTGGGATTCCAGACACTTGAGAGGCTCCACGTGAGTACTAAGAACTGAACCTGGGTCCTGTGCAAGAGCAATAAGTGTTGTAACCACTGAGCCATCTCTCTAGCTCTCCAAAATCATTCTTTTAAGGAAAGATAAATGCCATATCTTTTGGGGGGTTGTTGTTGTCTTAATACATTCTGCTCTTTGACGAATCCATTCAAGTATATACTACATTCCAGTTATGATCCCCTCCTCTCTCTTCTTTCCCACCCACACCTGCCGTTTTCCTTACAGACCTCTTCCCCATATCTGTGACTTTGTTTTGTATCTCATAGAGTTTAATGTCTGTTTGTATGACCACCGGTTCTGAACTATCCATTGGAGTCTGGTGGGTATGTAACTACTGTGCCTTCCCATCTCCCCATGTTATGTGATGGATTCGTGGTCATCAATTGAGTACATCTGGAATTATCAAAAACCCAAATGGCTGAGTACACCTCTGAGGGATATTTTTTAAAATTTAAATTAAATCATTTTAAGTGGGAAGACCAACTTCTAACCCAGATTTTTGAGGTGGGAAGATACATCTTTAATCTGGGTCATACTTTCTGCCGATATCCTATATAAAGGACATGGAAAAGGAGAAAGGGAAGTTTTTGCTCTTTGTCTGCTTGCTCTCCTACTGGCTGGCAAGTCCATTCCTTCACTAGCATTAGAACCTACTTCTTTGGACTCTGGCATATACTGAAGACCAGCTGAGACACGCAGGGTCAGAGACTGAAGAACTACAGGATTCTTAGACCTTCTCTTGGTAGACAGGCATTGTTGGATTAGCTGCACCACAACCTGTAAGCCATTCTAATAAATCCCCATATGTGTGTGTGTGTGTGTGTGTGTGTGTGTGTGTGTGTGTGTGTGTGTGTGTGTGT
>CAJQZJ010032196.1:543188-584541 GCA_907164525.1 Lophiomys imhausi | reverse complement strand
TGTGTGTGTGTGTGTGTGTGTGTGTGTGTGTGTGTGTGTGTGTGTGTTTTGAGACAGGGTTTCTCTGTGTAGCCCTGACTGTCCTGACTCACTCTGTAGACCAGACTGGCCTTGAACTCACAAAGATCCTCCTGCCTCTACCCAGTGCTGGGATTAAAGGCACGCACAACCACATCCAGCGAGTCTTAACTTTCAATCAAGTGATTTTGAGTTTGTTTTGTAAAATGGAAAAAAAAAAACAGTATGTACTTGATAAAGTTTTGTAAGCTTTATTTCTGAATGATAAATTTATAAAGATTGGACAAGCTACCAACCAGTTGGGTTTAGAAGAATTCTTTGCTTTCATTTCACTCTTCTGTGTACTTGAGGAAATAGAAGCCTAAGAAATATGGCCGGGGTGCTGAGCTGGAGCCTGAGTTATCTCTCTATCGCTTAGGGTTTAGCTCTCCTGGTTTACACTGTTTTCAGGAGGCCTGCCTGTGCTTTTGTTATCAGATTGTTTTTTTATGTGAGGTTCTTGAGTGCTGTACCTAAGCTACTTTAGGATTAAAAAGGAAACAAGATGGGTAAACCTATCTTGTGCCTTTGAAAATGTGACCTAAGGCCTTGAGACTGGTGAGACAATACAATATCATTTGACTATAGCTGAAACCGAAACAGTTGTAGATATTTCTGTAAATCATTTTGTTCCTATGTAAACAGTTTACAACAGGGTGAAGTCTCTCCCTGGCCACTTTGTGCTTAAGATTACTTTATTTTGAGACATACTTTAAAAAAGCAAAGAAAGAAAAGAAAAAGATGGTTCCTACCCAAAACTCAAAAGTGTATGGTTTTTTTTAAGCATAGAAAAGATAGGAAACCATTGTTTATTGTATAGTAGTAAGCACAAAGAGAGTTCTCACAAATAAAGTGTGGGCTGATGACAAGAGTGGACTCGAGTGGGAAGCAGAGCTTGTTGAGCTGAACTTTCAAAATATCACTAGATGCCTGGAAATGAGTGTGCTGTGTCCTTGAACAAAGCAAGTGAAAGCAGGAGAAAGGAAGTGTCAAACCGGAAGTGCTGGAGGGAGCTTGAGAAAGTGGGGAAAAGGAGAGGTCCGAAAAGGGCAGACCCTAGAGTCCAAGACCCAGGGAAGTGTAAGGCCAGCGCCTTAGGGAATCCGTGGGGACAGCGATTCCCAAGCGGGGCGCCAGGGAAGGTCTAACAAGTAGGAGATTAAGGACTGCCCGCCAGCTGAGTTGCCGCGGAGTCTCAGCGGATGCGCTGGTGTGGGAAGAGGGAGGAAGCAATTAAAAAGGCGTGTGTGCTGAGTAGCAGTGAGGAGGGTTGAGTGATGGAGGTTGCAGAGGATCAGAGCAGCATTCCTTCTCAGCATGGAAGTGCTAGAAGGACAGATTCTGTGAAACTGAGGTGGAGTTATTCGTGTGGTCAGAGCAGCTTTCCTCTGGGAAATGAACGGAAGGCTGCGTGGGTGTTTTGAGCAAAGTGGAAAGTGCTTTATCCAGCACTTTGTGAATTTACACAATAAGCCAGCTGTTGCAGATTCAATTTATTTACCGTGTTCTTCTGCCGTCTGGCAGTTGTTAGAGCAGACTGGCTAAAGATCTTGACCCTTGATAAAATGTGTGAGGTATCTGTTCACTGAAAATACTTTGTGAGAAGTTGCCACTTGATTCACTTAATGTAGGCCTGGAACTTGTGTTTAAAGTGAAGCAGACGCGCTGTGTATTTGGAAATGGTTTAAATGAAACAAAACTCCTTTCTGTTGTCCAGCACTCTGCTGTCCTAGCAGGCTTTAATTTGCCATTGGAGTGACTTTACTGTCAGCCTTTATTCTTATTAGTTGTTGATGATAATAATCACTAGGATTCAAATCTTAAAAATAATTGGCAGTTCTTTCTGAACATTTTTTTGACTACAAAATAACTTTCTGCCCACTTCTTGGAGATTAACATTGTACTTGGCATGTGTCTTCTAAAAGTTTTGAAGTGAATCCTAACTTTCAATCTAAATCCAGATAAATGTTTTATCTGCTATACCATTAAATGTGATTCAGTGCAATAGACACTTGATATTTCCTTTGTAAAGCTCTTTAATTTATTGTGTGTGTGTTTGAGTGTATGTGTGTATGTTCATGTGTGTGACACAGCATATGTGGAAGTCAGAGGACGACTTTATGGAATTGATTCTTTTCTTCCACCTTTATACAAGTTTTAAAACAAAGTTCTTTTTTAAGGTTTTAGAAGATTATATTTACTAATTTAGTGTGTGCATATGCATGCTTACACACCCATGGCTCATTTGTGGAGGTCATAGTACAATTTGTGAAAGTTGGTTCTAGCTTTCCATGTTTTGGGACCCAGTGATTGAATGCAGGTCATCCGGCATGGTGGCAGTACCTCTGCCACCTGAGCCATCTACACAACTCAAGAAATTTCCAAGAAAGAACATGATTCTAAGAAAAACTCCAGAGGGAAAATGTTAGTCTATCACCTAAATTAACAAACTTCTGGTTCACTTGAAAATATATGTTACTTCTTAACTTTGTGAAAACAATTTAACCAAAGATAATTTTGGAAAAAAATTCATTCATTATTATTGATAAGGGGGGCTCATATGCCACTCCTGTGTGTAAAGGTCAGAAGATAACTTTGTGGAGTTCAGTCCCTTACTGTTATGGGGACTTCAGGGATCAACTCAGGTTACGTGGCTCTTGAGGCACCACATTTATATCTCAGAGGGCAAATAAGCAAGAATTTCTATTCTGGGGGCTGGAGAGATGGCTCAGTGGTTAAAAGCACTGGCTGTTCTTCCAAAGGACCCGGGTTCAAACCCCAGAACCCACATGACAGTGCACAGCTGTCTGTTATGGCTGGGTGTGGTGGCACACGCCTTTAATACCAGCACTTGGGAGGCAGAGGCAGGCGGATCTCTGAGTTCAAGGCCAAAAAAAAAAAAAGAATTTCTATTCTGTCACAAGAAAAAACATTTATCATGCTCTATGCTACAAAGAATTCAACTTATCTATATGATTTGCTTAAGATTTTTTAAAAAAAAATTTGTTTTGCAGTGTAGAAGCCTGAACCTTATGCATGTTAGCAAAGCATAAAAATATATAACACTCTGCGCTCTTCCTCTTCTGTAGCTGTCCCAGTAAATGATATCCCAGCCCTAATCTTTTTGGGTTTTTTTTTTTCGAGACAGGGTTTCTCTGTAATAGCTCTGGCTGTCCAGGACTCACTTTGTAGACCAGGCTGGCCTCGAACTCACAGAGATCCTCCTGCCTCTGCCTCCTAAGTGCTGGGATTAAAGGCATATGCTACCACACCTAGCTTACTAATCTTTTTTGAACTATCAGACACTAAATACTGTTACTGGCCACATATATTGTTAGCATTAACTCTAATATATTTAAAGCTGCCCTCAAGATGCAACAGTCTATAAGTATGATTCAATACCATCATAATCAATATATTAAGCCACTAAAAATACACACACCATAAATGTATGTCTATTGCCTTTCAAAGTACTGCTATTGACATGACACAGAAAAAGTTAAAATAAGATTATGACAAACTGTGGGTAGTTACTGTGAACTGAGCACGTTTGTGACGTTCTCAGCTAAGCATGTTGGTTCATGTCGGTAATCCCAGCACTTGAGGGGCAGAGGCAAGAGGATTGCAGCAACTTTGAATCCATCTCCAACCTGTTTTACATGAGGAGTATGAGGTCAGTCTGTGCTAGGTAACAAGACTGTTTAAAAACCAAAAGGACACACAGGCTATTAATCATATTTGTATCCATCTTTCAGTGGCTACTGGGCCTCGTTAGTTTTTTTTTTCTTTTTTTGGTCAACTTAGCACAAGTTGGAGTTGTCTAGGAAGAAGAACCTCAATTGAGAAAGTGCTTCCATCAGATTGCCTTTAAGCAAGTCTGGAAGGCATTTTCTTGATTAATGATTGATGTAGGGCCCAGCCCATGGGTGGCACCACCCCTGAGCAGGTTGTCCTTGATGGTATAAGAAAGCCGACTGAGCAAGCCATGGAGAGAAAGCCAGTAGGCATAGTCCATCATGGTCTCCATTTCAATTCCTGCCTCCTGGTTTCTTCCTTGAGTTCCTGACTTGGTTTCCCCTAATAGTCGACTGTAAATCTCTAAGCCACCTCTACCCCTGTCTGTCTAAGTTGCTTTTGGTCATGGCATTTTATCACGGCAATAGAAACCGAACTAAGATACTGCCATTAATCCTCTTTTATAGATAAGAGCAGACAGAGGTTCAGAAATACTGAATTAGTCCCCCGCAGACACACTGCTGTTTGATAGGGATTTGAACTCAGGTCTCTGATTTCACAATTAAGTATCTTTACCATAACTTCTCATGTAATTAGTGTCTTGAATTGAATAGTGTGACAAGGTAGGGCTAGAAAAATCTCAAAATTTGCAGAGATGTGGTGGGGGGGGGAGATTTGGACACTCTAACTTGGAACCTAAGTTTATAAAAAGTCCGCCAGCCTTTAAACAATTTGCTATCAGAGCAGTCTCTTGTGTGTGTTTTAATGTCTTGACCCACTAACATGTTACTTACAGTCTCAGCATTATAAACCTAGGAAAGACAAGAAAGCTAGTAAAGGAATCATGAAAATTGTGGACATTTATGTGCTCATTACAGCATCAATCAATCAATTAATTAATTAATTATTTAATTAATTTTTGGATTTTCAAGACAGGGTTTCTCTGTGTATCTTTGGCTGACCTGGACTCACTTTGTAGACCAGGCTGGCCTTGAACTCATAGAAATCTGCCTGCCTCTGCCTCCCTAATGCTGGGATTAAAGGCGTGCACCACCAAGCCCAATGCATCTTTTAATAGTGATATAAAAATTAGGAACAGTGTGCTTACAGAAAAAGAATGGTGGAAGATTCTTTAAATTCTTATGTAAATTTTGTGAGCAGCAAGAATTAGTAATGAAGCTTTGTAAGACAGAAATATAATGCCCAATGAAGAAGATAAAACTTAGTAAATAAAGCATGATTATAACCATAGTTCCTGTTGGTTTGTTTGTTTAATGAAAAATTTCACATAAAAGTTAGAAACTGCAGGAGATGCCCAAAATGGTGATATGTAAGAAAACCAACCCGAATTTGGAGTAGAATATTAGATTGTGAAGGATCAATTGAATTGAGAGACAGACTGTAATACTTGACCTGAAGATTCTTTTTAGATGTGAAGTGGGTTAATTGATTCCCATGCATTTGTATTATTTAGGCAAAGTCTTTTATTAGATAAACAAGAAGTACTTGAGGCCCGGTGACTGCTTTACAAAGATGTTTAGGTAATAATATTGACTTCTAAAATATACTGATTAATGTAAAAATTTGATCTCTCAAAGCAATTTATGCCACATAAATTCTTTTTCTTCTTAGATATGGAAATTAAGATGATACTATATAAATTTATTTATCCAATCAGTCAATCAGTCAATACAGATAGTAGGCAGGAAAGCCCACGTTTTGCATGTACATAATCTGGTTACAAGCCTGTTACTTACACTAAATATTTCAAGTGAAAACCATTTCTAACTTTGGGTTGGGTGCTGGAAATAATGAACTTGCTAAGATATGGCTGTTAGGAAGAACTTTGGCCGTCATTTGTACATTTGAAATAGTCCCTTGGTTTGTTTGACAGCTGTCATTGACGGTATTACAAAGTTTCCTTTCCCTTTGAGTCAGTTCCCTCAGGGAGTTTGTATCCTTACTTTGCTCTTCATTGGAGAGGTACAGTCTGCATCCTAGAGTTCTTGTAGACAAAAATTTAGATCTCTATTAACAGTTTCCCTCCACTCTGTTCACACCTTTTCTGTTTTATTCTTAGGAATTATGCATGCACACAGGCAGATAGTTCACATGATCTTGTGGCTCCTTCATAAAGCAACTGGTTCTGTTGCCCATAGGAGGGCAAGGGCCGTGCAGACTTTAGTAAGTGCAGTAGATGCTTATTCTGCATTGTCTAACCTGTAGGTATCTCTAGAATAGAGAAACTCGTGTTCTCCACAACTTGAGTGATGGAGAGTCTATCTTCTTCCTCCTTTACACCTATGTCCCTCTCTGAGGTGACTTTCTGCTTCCTTCCTTCCCATGGCAGTCCAGAGCCAGGAGGAATCATTGCTGGTGCCACCTGACCTGTTACTCTTTAGCGTGGAAGTGCATGGACTCCCCAGTATGGTGGAAATACATGGCTGCTAGCCTTCCTTCCCCCCCCCCTCAATGGATTATCACACATTTTTCTTTTTTCTCACATTAACTAATTTCAAATTTGCTGACATGAACTATTACCAGCATCCCCAATTATAACATTTAAGTTGGGAATTTCCTTTTAATGGAGTTGCTAAATACTGGATAAAACTTGTTAATGTAACTTTATAGAACTTTGTTAGATTCACAGTTACCTCTTTACACAGCTATCATCCAAATAATTGAGACTCTCTTTTATTATTTGTTAAACAGGCTTCACAACACAAAAACTGAGCAGTCATTACTCTATTCTTAACCCACTAAGCTACTCTAGCGTCCCCCAGCGTCAATCCCAGAGATGCCTGCACTTTGTAGCTTTCCTGCATCAGCTGGCTCTCTCCTGATGTCTCCTGTGCTGGCTCTTGCTGAATCCTTCTACTTGCTCTCTTTAACTCCTCCTCCCCTGGAGGGCAGGAAGTTCAATCCTATTCTCTCTCCTGCTCAGTGATTGGCTGGGAGCTGCTTTATTGGCATTTCAGGGGACAATTGGGGAACATTGTTTAGACAGCATTGAGAGATGAGAGCTCAGTACAAAGATTGCAACCAGATATGGGAGCACAGAAATCAGTATTTGAATTACACAATAACCTTATCCCTACAGAAACTGAAACTGGATTATTTTATAGTTGGAAGGGGGAGCTTTGATCTATTTGAATTTCCTTAGAGACAATGAGGGGACAAAAAATGACTACAGCAATTCTCATTTATTTATAAACAGGTTCCTACTATGTAGCCCTGGTTGCCCTGGTACTTGCTATGTAGACCAGGCTGGCCCCAAATTTACAGAGATCCACCTGCCTCTGTTGGCATGCTGAGATTAAAGGGGTACATTCCACACCCAGCCTTTACATTTTAAATTAAAAAATTAAAATCATTATTAGTGTGTGTATGATATGTGTGTGTGCTTGCTTGCCAGAGTGTGTATGTCACTGTGTCAGAAGACAGAAGACAACCTACAGATGCTGATTCTCCCCACAGTGGACCTTGCTGATCAAACTCAGGTCATAAGGCTTGCACAACAGCGCCGTCATCTGCCGAGTCACCTCACCTCCCTGCCTTTTCTAAAACCATCTTTGTTTTTCTAGTTTTGTTGGTTTAAGCATGAATAACAGTGCTGGAGACTACATATGCACTTATCTTATTGTGTGCCTGAAGCTCAGATTATTTTTCCTGCTTAAATACAGTGGATTGAAAAGGATACACCTCAACGTACTTTTCTGATAACATCATTTCAGGTTTTTCTAAGTACCCTCCACTGTGAACTTTTCAAATATCAGTCTATGGCTTCTATCCATAAGCCATTAACTCCTTGGTTTTTCAAGACAGGGTTTCTCTGTGTAGCCCTGGCTGTCCCGGACTCCCTTTGTAGACCAGGCTGGCCTTGAACTCACAGGGATCCACCTGCCTCTGCCTCCCAAGTGCTTGGATTAAAGGTGTGTGCTACCATGCCCAGCTCTAAATTCCCCTTTTTTTTTTTTTTTTTGGTTTTTCCAGACAGGGTTTCTCTGTGTAGCCCTGGCTGTCCTGGACTCACTTTGTAGACCAGGCTGGCCTCGAACTCGCAAAGATCCGCCTGCCTCTGCCTCCCAAGTGCTGGGATTAAAGGCGTGCGCCACCACCGCCCGGCTCTAAATCCCCTTTTTGTTTAAACATTTTAGAATACTTTCTGGAGTCAGAAAGCATTTCTGTCATTTAAAACTGAGTTCCAAATATGGCTTCCCTTCGAGGTAGAGATGCACTACCCCCCACAGCAACCTTTCTAGGGGTCTTTGCTTTCGGGATTGGCTATTTTGATTATGGTTTTATGTAATTCTCTAGGGTAACAATGTACAGCTGAAGGTGTTGAGACGTTATTATACAGTTGCCTTTCTCCTTAGGCTGCTGCTCACTTTGAGGGCTACCATAGCCCCTAACTTTTCTCCAGGATTTTTTTTTTTTTAATGAAATCTCTCTTTGTGGAACCTTCTAATTTCTAACTATTGGCTCAAAATATATAACTTTGCAAAATATTGTGTGGTCAGTTGCTCTTCATGCCAACCAAAGCAAGTCTGGAGGTCAAACCAAGGCCGTGGCTTGGCAACATGTGCCCCAGATTGTCTTGGCTTCTCACGTGAATTCACTGTATATATATATATATTTGACATTTATTGGAGGATAATAGTGATAGCAATGATTCCAAATGACTGATTAACATTCCTCCCTCACATATTACTAAAGTAAATACTGGATTTTGTGTAGAAAAAAAGACCAGGCTAATCCTAAAACATAAGGAAGCTATCTTAAGTGTGCATGTAGCAGGTACTGGATTTCCATGATTTTTCTATTGTCAGTCTTTCTCAAGGCCAGCCATGCATTTCCTGCCTTTACATTCAGTATCTCTGCTGTTCCTATGAATGTTCTTTTCACTGGCAAGAATTGTAAAAGAAAAATCCTTCTTAGAGAAGCTCTGAAGAGGGAAAATCATGTTGTAATTGACTTTAGCTGCACAAACTTCCAGACATTTTCCTCGAAGCATTAAAATTCCTTAGCCTTAATACTATTCCTTTCAAATGTGCCTTTTAAACAGAAGAATGGCTGTCTTTAAGACTGTTAATGAAAAGACCCACAGAAATAATCTAAAGGGCCAACCTCTTAACCGTGTAAGATCTGACCCCAATCCATCAGGGGAGATTGGACTGAGATGCCATTTACTGTGGCTTAGTTTAGAGAAATAGATACAATAATGTAGTGAGAGTTCTGCTTCTGACACAAAGGGAATAACAGGAATGAACTTCATATGACTTCCTGCAAGAACTAGACTACATATAAACCCTCCAAAGGGATTTTCAATACACTGAACATCAGGTACTGAAAGGCAGCAATCCCCACGAAGAGGCCAAAACTTGGGCTGTGTGATTTCAAAGCTTACTACACTGAGTTTCTAGGATGTGGCACTGGATAGGAAAAACCAAGTAGAAACTGTTTGGGTTTGGATGGAGAGCTGGGTGTCCAGGGAGCTGAGTAGTGGAGATTAGGAGTTCAGGAAGATGCTGGTGCCCACGGAAGGGCCTTTGAGTTTTCAGGTGAGTAACCAGAATCACAGGTGTGTAAGAGGAAACTGCCCGAGACCAGAAAAGGAACCAAACAAAAGAACTAGAAGAAACAGCATTTGCACTCATGTTAGGCTAAAGACAGCATCAATTCCCAAGAAGTAGCCTGGGGAAACCTCAGGACACTCAAGATGGGTAGAGTGCACAGAATCAAGCTGTCCAGTAGGGGACAGTTGTTAGCCCCAACTGAGCATTGGCCTGGATAAGCCTAAGAGAGCTTTAAAATACAATCTAAGAAAATCAGGTTTCAATTTCTTAAGTAATTTCACTGACTGGACAACTGAAGTTTTCAACAACATAAAATTCAGCATATATAGATAGCATCTAATAAAAAATGCCTGGGATTCAAATAAGCAGAAAAATAATAAGATAAATCTGTAATCAAAACTGACTTATAAACAACAAAGAAGTTAAAAGTGTTAGCCAGATTAAAATAAATTTTATGCTGTATACCACCTATGTTTCTGTATGAACTCTTAGAGATCCAACTGTTGGGGACATTAGGGTTTTGGTACAAAATGTTCCCAACGAAGGCTTGGTTTCCTAACTGCTGGTGCTGTTGAGTTGACTACATTTTGAGGGTTCCTAACTTTGGTGATAGGCTAATCTACTGAAAAATTCTTAGCTGAATGAACTGTTAGAAGTTGTGGCCTGGTTGGGGAGAGTGGGCTACTGAGAGCATAGACCCCTGGACTCCTCCCTCTCCCACTATGCTTTGCCCTCTCATCCCTCATCTCCTCTCCTTTTTCTTCTTCCCCCTGTCCCTCTCTTCTTCCTACCCACTGTGAAGGAGTCACTTTGTACCAACATAGGCTCCCTACTGTAATGTTATGCCTAACCATTGTTTACAGTCAGTGGAACCAGATGACTGTGGGCTGAAACCATGAGCCAAAGTTAGTTATTTCCTCCTTTAAGTTGATTTTTCTTTGGTATTTTTGTCACAGCAACAAAAAAAATTAACACAACAATAAATTTACTAATATTGAAAATGAGGGGCTAGGTGGGGTGGCTCAGGGAAATCTCTGAGTTTGAGTTCCAGGCCAGCTTGATCTACAAAGTGAGTCCACGACAGCCAGGGCTACACAGAGAAACCCTGTCCTGAATCAACACCCCTAAAAGAAAATGAAAATGAACAGAATATCAGTGAGTTATATAAAAACTTTAAGTGACCTAGTAATTCATCTGAAATTTGACTCATCAAAGAAGACAGAGAGGCATAAAATAAAAATTTGAGAAAATATTAGATAAAAATTTCTAAGTATTATTAAAAATTGTTAACCTATGTATTTGGAATCTCCCATGTATTAGTCAGGATTCTCTAGAGGAACACAACTTATAGAATGTATACATACACATATACATATGTATGTACATACATGGGTAAAATATATACGTACACATATACATATGTATGTACATACATGGGGAGGAGGCACTTATTAGACTACTGGTTTACTAGCTGGTCCAACAATGGCTGCTTCCCAAGAGAAAATCCAAGAATCCAGTAGTTGCTCAGTCCGTGAGCCTGGATGTCTCCGCTGGTCTTCAGTATGCACCATAATCCTGAGAAAGTAGGCTCTAATGCCAGTGAAGGAATGGATTTGCTAGCCAGGTGAGAGCAAGCAGACAAAGAGCAAAAGCTCCCTTCTTCCATGTCCTTTACATTGGCTGCCAGCAGAAGGTGTGATCCAGATTAAAGGTGATCTTCTCACCTTGAAAGGTCTGGATTAAAAGTTGGTCTTTCCACTTGAAATGACTTAATTAAGAAAAAACGTCCCTCACAGGGGTACCAGCCACATGAATTTTAGTTAGTCCCAGATGTAGTCAGATTGATAACCATCAATAGCCATCACAGTTCATGAACCTCAAACATGAAAAAGAAAATTATCACTGAGGAACAACCTTAAGTAAGATGTTCTAAATCTATGATAAAAAAGAAAGGTGGCAGCAAAGAGAGAGACCCACTGGTTCACAGAGGAACAGTGATACAGATGACAGGGTGGTTTTTTGTTGGAAAATTGCAAGGAAGAAGATAGTGCAGCCAAACCTTTAAAGTACTGAAGAATTTCTATCCACAGAAACAGCTCCCATAAACAAAGCTACAAGAAGTTGTTTTAGACACAGATAACAATGATCTCAAATGACTCTACACAAAAAGTGAGGAACTGGAGATGAACACATTAATGCACACACTCACAATCAAAGTAAGAAAAGGGGAGAAATGTATGAAAATTTAAGAATAAAAAGTGATAAGTCTAATCTTGCTCGCTTCCCTGTCCCACTGTTGCTCTGAAATGTTATCCTGAATTTGTTTCCCCACTTTTCAGGTGTTGCCTATAATTACTCTAAGTTAAAGGCCCCGAGGCTAACCTTGTGTTCCATGATGCGTTGAGAGGATGTTTAAATGACAAAGAGTGCACAGTGATGTTTGTAAAGAGAAAAGACAATGGGCAAATCTGGAGGAAACAGTCACAAAGCTCCAAGAAGTCTCCCCACTGGGTCACACCCGATATGTCTAACTCTCAGCAGTGAGTGTGAAATGCCGTCTTCCAGGAAATCTCACTGAGAGTCAAGGCCCCAGGGTTTTACTGGTGTTTGACTGTGTGGGCAACCTTGATCTAATGCATGTTTAAATTCCAGATTCCCAGAAGGAATGCTGGTGTTCAGCATAAACCAGCATGTTCGCACAAACTATTTAGACACAGTGAGCCATTCAAAAGAGTTCTGGTATTGGGTTCTGGAAGTGATGGGACCTTCCTGAATTCCAAGTTCCCAGATGTCAGCCACAAGCCAATGTTTGAGCAGGCTTGCTCACTTAACTCTTTTCTACATTTCTGTTTAAATGATAAAATGATTTTCCTCTTCTATGTCTTATTAGCAGGAAGGTTTCTCAAGGTTTTCCATTATTAAATTCTGTCTTACACCTGGGCAGTGGTGGTGCATGCCTTTAATTCCAGCACTTGGGAGGCAGAGGCAGGAGGATTGTGAGTTCCAGGACAGCCAGAGCTATTATACAAAGAAACCCTATCTTGAAATATCAAAAAAAAAAAAAAAAATCTGTCTTACTACCATGGCTAGAGGTAATGGGTGTGGATTGCTTATATTGAAGTTTTAAATGCAGTGATGCCAAGAAACTAAATATTCGTCAATTTTAGCCTCTAACTCATTTCTTTAAAGACTTGTTATTGTTATTTATTTGCTTGTCTGCTTTTGTTTGCTTGCTTATTTTTTGTTTTTTCAAGATTTTTCTCTGTGTAGCCCTGGCTGTCCTGCTGTCCTGGAACTCACTCTGTAGACCAGACCGACCTCAAACTCAGAGACCTGCCTGCCTCTGCCTCCCTAATGTTGGGATTAAATGCACGCACCAGGCTTATTTTTATTATTTTTAATTTGTATGTGTGTGCAACTGTTTCTCTGTGAGATGAATGTATGTATAGGTGTATGTATATATGTATGTGCAGATGCCAGATAAAGCCAGAGGCATAGAAGCTGGAGTTACAGAGGGCCCTGGGAACTGAACTTGGGTCCTGTGGAAGAATAGTAAGTGCTTTTATCTACTGAATCATCTGTCCAGCCTCTTCCTCTGGACTCTGTCTCTGAATATAAACAAACATGGCCAGCAAAAGACATGGGAGTGAGAGAGAATGTCTGTGAGGAAATGGATATGAGTGTGTCTGTGTGGGTGTGTTTAGATATACAAGGCAGATTTGTAGACAAATTCTTGTTTTGTTTTGTTTTCTTTTTCTATGTATCCTGGGCTTGGCTTGTACTTCCTGTGTAACCGAGAATGACTTGGAACTCCTGATCCACTTGGCTGCATTATACTACATATACTGAATAGGTGTATATATATATATTGTATGTATGCATACATATATATGTATATATATTGTAGTATATATGTAGTATGCATGACTGGTATGTATGCAAGCAAGCAAACCTGTTTAATGTGGTGCTGGAGGTTGAACCTGAAAGACCCGGGGGAGGGAAGTTCAGGATATCACGGCCGCCCCAAAACTCGTAAGAGACCATCTTGATGCAATCGCAAGAGGTTTATTTCGGGGGGGGGGGGGAAAGGGGGGGCTCAGTGCACTGAGGGGCACCACTCGTATCCCACGCAGGGGTAGGAGCAGCGACCACAATTTGGGGGAGAGTAGAATATTTAATAGGGGAGCACCACAGATTAAGGGGGTGGGGGAAATTACAGGTGGGAAGTACCAGCCCAGCCCATTAGTTAATCAGCGGGAAACATCCTACATCTGTTTGTCTCAGGAATGAATCTAATCTTGTTTTGTTATCTACTTTGTGGTCAGCCAGTTCCTGAAGCACTGGGGGCCCGTGGCCCAATTGACCTTCATTCTTGGTTTCAACCTGTTTATGGTCAGCTAAGTTCCGGGAATCACCTGGCGGCTGTCCTGGCTCTACTGCCGACTTAGGGGGTCTCTTAATAATTTTCATTCCCTTCAAACCCAGGGCCTTCTGCATTTGATGCAAGCTCAGTCCCAGTTCTCTGAAAATAGGATCTCTACCAAATAAGCTAAACAGTAACACAAAGTCCCATTTAAACTGAGCCAAGCACCCCACTCAGAATCGCTTTTAGTTGATTTGTTAAAGAAGTTACTTTTATTAAAACTACAATACTGTAATTTTTCATGCAGTGTTTTGTCTGTGCTACTTTTTTTTTTTTAGATTTTTTGACACAGGGTTTCTCTGTGTAACAGTCCTGACTGTCCTGGACTCACTCTGTAGACCAGGCTGGCCTTGAACTCACAGAGATCCGCCTGCCCCTGACTCCCAAGCGCTAGGTTTAAAGGTGTGCGCCACCACGTCCAGCTGTCCGTGCTACTTTTAAAGTGATAGTCTTTTATAACATAAAGGTCATCATCATTTCTAAGTTACTATTAACTGTTTTGATTTTTAGGAATTTTCTGTTCTGGAACAGAGTACATTTGTTGTAGTCAGTAAACATGTAGTCAGTTTAAATTAAGCTAAAAACCAGTTGTGATTGTCAAGTATGTGTTAAATGGGCATTTACAGTGATATGTAAGTCATCAGGATCTACTCCTGACAGGAAAACGTGACATTGTGCCTGGGTTAGAGCAGAGCAGGTATGTAAGGAATGTACAGTGTGCATATGTAAAAACCCTAATTCTAAAGGAATGCTACCAATTCTAGAAAGGCAAAGTAATGTCTGCAAATACCTGTAATACTAGGCTACAAATGTGCAGACTTAGGCTTAAGAAGGACGAAGTGCTTTTCATTAATAGCACATATAGAATTTTTTGCTCCCCTCCCCCCCATTAATTCTGGGGATCAAGGGAAGAGTTATGCTGAAGTAAATAACTACATCCTTGTAGGGGTTGATAAATTAATATAAGTTAGATTTAGTGAATATCTAGGTTTCTAATACAGTCCCTTAATTTGGGGCATGAAGATCAACTTCCGCTGTGAACAATTAGCTTATCAGCTTATGGATGCAGTCAGGTGAAAAGAGGAGAGTCTCTTTGGACTGAAAAACAAGGTTGAAGCCAGGTGAGACAAGTAAAGACTTTATGACCTGGCATTGTTTTCAGCTGCTAAGTGGGCAGAGCCCAAATTAAACTGAAGCAGGTGGAACAAGGAGAGATCCTATTTAAGGACAAGTGGATGAGCCTAGAGAGCTGCGTGCTAAGGGCCACAATAATAGAGAGCTCCGATGCTAGTGAGTCCTGCTGGAGAAAGTGCTGGTTGACTGATGGCCGGATTTCCCTGAGGCACAAGGAAGCTGGTGAGCAGAGAAATCCTCGGCAAGAAAGCAAAAGGCCAAGGACTAAACCCTGTGGCTCAGCTTTTGCCTAGAGGGGTTTGACCTGTCTGAACAGTGGCCTGAACAGAACTGTGGCCGACTTTAAAGACTGAGGCAGAGCGGCAGAGTTGCTGATACAAAGGAAATAAGTTGGCCTACAGACGCTGAGGTCTCCCAGAGAGAAGAAAGCCTCAAGCCTTATTTAAGGTGAAGCCGCCATAGCCAATTTACCCTGACGAACCTGCGTCTGAGATATTCCAGAAAAAGGACTGCTAAGTGCATTAAAGAGTCTACCCCAGAGACTGTGTTCCGACGACTGAGAACCTGCCCCAGAGACTGTATCCTTATGAAAATAGTTGTAATAGTTATCAAGAGGTTTAGTGGTTAGGTTTTAGGGGTTGTAGGAATTTATAGGGGTTGTAGGCATTTATAGGGGTTGTAGGAATTTGTAGGAATAGTAGTTAAATGTATTTGTTAATAAGAGTTTAATAATTAAAAAGTACTGTTACACATCCTCATCTGTTTTGTTTGAAGTTTGAGTTAAAAAAAAAAAAAACAAAAACATGGTGGGAGTACCGCACATATATCTAAAACATGGTTACTGTTTGAATTTAGAGATTTCCACCCAGAGTTTGATGATTTGCTGACAAATTTGAATTGGCATTGAACTACGTGTGTAGTACTCATGTATATTTCAGAACATTTTAGCTAATTTACCAAGATCTCATGTAACTGACCTACTAGTTAGAATTTAAGATGACTCTTACCGTCACTACTAGTTCAGTAATCACTCAGTAATCACTCACTGTGTCTTTCAGGTCTAAGGGTAATGGCTGAAGGCCTATGCTGTTGATTAGATTTGGTCTCATTTAACCACATACTTGAGTGACTGGCTCTAATAGTGCAGATAAAGGAAAGATGAGTGCCTGTGCTAACAAAAGCTACAACTCATATATATGTATATATATATATATATAATCTATCTTTATTTTATGTGGATTGGTGTTTTGACTGCTTGTATGTCTTTGTAAAGGTGTCAGGTCTCCTGGAACTGAGACAGGTGTGAGCTGCCATGTGAGTGCTGGGAATTGAACCCAGGACCTCTGGAAGAGCAGTCAGTGCTCTTAACCACTGAGCCATTTCTACAGCCCTACACTCATTTTTAAATCGAACCATGAATATAGATAAATATTGTTAGTTTTCTAGGTTCAGCCTGTGTTTTGTTTTGTTGGTTTTTCCAGACAGAGTTTCTCTGTGTAATAGCCTGTAATAGACTGTTCTGGACTCATTCTGTAGACCAGGCTGGCCTCCAACACATGGAGATCCACCTGCCTCTCCCTCCCGAGTGCTAGAAGCAAAGGTGTGCGCCACCATGCCTGTGTATTCAGTCTGTATGGATGTTTTTACACCACAGGTTGAACTTGTTCTTAATCATTCAGTGGAGTATTTGTATTTAACCCTTTGGATTCCTACTTTCATGCCTTCTGTCAAACTTGAGGATTCCTACTTACAACAAACAGGAAACAACTGACCAGAAAATGACTGATGTATTAACATGTATTAATTACAACATCTTATAGACAATATGCTACTTCCTTGAAAAACTGCTTGGAGATCCTGCAAGACTCCCAGAAAGACAGGAAAGCCTCTGATAGTCCCTGCAGATGGTTTTCTCCCTTCTCTTCTTCTCCATAGGACATCATCTCTAGAGTGTCCCCGTGTTATAAGAAAGTACACTGAGCTGAAAATACCAGCTCAACTCCATTCTGCAGTCAGTCTGTCAGGAGAATGTGGGACATACTAGTCTTTCCAAATGACAGATGCTTTAGCACTAAAAGGCATGGTGTTACATGCTCATGGTCGTACAACTCAGAGGCTGAATCAAGAGGCCCAGGGGTTTAAGGCTAGCCTGGGCTTATACATCAGTGTGGCAATTTCAAGGCTGCTAGTCTGTTTTCAGCTGAATTCATGGTGTTAAGGAACTTTCAGGATGATTCAGTGTTGATCTGATTTATAAGACCTAAGCTGTTTTGAGCCTGAGTTCCTCATGTGTCTAACGTGGGTCCTCGTAGATAGTCAGCCCTGACTAAATATGTGTATGTGAATGTCAGCAATTGCTAATATTGAGTTTATTACTGCCTAATACGTATTAGGACTCTATCCTAAGAACTGTCCTAGACACATGGGACACCATTTATACTCAATGCACTTTTTCAATATATTTGGTGTGAAATGATCAGGTATTGAGAATTCTGTGTGCACTATGTAAATTGGATAACGATGTGAGAGAGATTGGGGTTGGGGAGGGGTGTTGGATAGTGCTGCTGCTTTAGACTCAAAAACTTCTTTGTGAGGTAACAGCCCATCACACCCCCGCCCATCTCTGTGGCTAGAGTTTAGTGTGTCAGTCCTAAAATGCGAGGGTGAGTAGTTGAAGTGGAGAGAAGCCTGGCAGGGGCCTGTAGAGAGCTGTAGACTAAAGCAGGGATGTAAAGTTTTATTGTGTGATGAGATGTGACAAAGCAGAGGAATACCATGATGAACCAACACGGACAAAGGATCACCATAGTGACTTTTGTCTGAAAGGGGCAGAGACCTGGGCTAGCCCTGCCATCAGAATCTCTAGACCCACACTGTATGATAGGTTACTCAGAGCTCATACATGAAGGGTACATAATCAAAATTAAATAAAGTTCTAAAGTTCATTTTCTCAGTTGCCGTAGTCACATTTCAAAGGCTTGCGAGCCTTATGTGCTCTGTGACTGTTGGAGCAGCACAGATACATAGTGGGCAGCAGTCCTAGACAGTTAGGGCAGCTTACTTTGTACTTTGTAGTGTAGCAGTAGAGGCATGCAGCTGGGCAGTTATATTTAAGACATAATTTGAAAGTAGAGCCCACAGGAATTTCTAACAGATCATTTATGAAATGTTAAGGGGAAAATAACAGTTGAATGATGTGAAATAAATGACTTTAATTTAAAGTCATTCAAAGCAGAAGAAAAGTTTAGTAGTTGGGATCAAAGACTCAGTTTTGTTTTGTATGGTGCTGGAGAATCACTCTAGGACCTTTTGCGTATAGTTAAATCTCCAGCCCTAATGCTGTGTTTAATTGACATCCCCGGGAGGGGAGACTGTGGTTGGGATATAACGTATGAGAGAAAAATAAATTGAAAAACAACACTACAGTTTTGGGTTTGATAAATGACATTTGTTAGATTGATTATCAGATGAGAATAATTAGTTCTAGCTACATGGAATTTAGTGTTGTAAACTTTTCCAGTTGCCAGTTTTGCATTAACTATCTGTACTGTAGCATGCTGGGTCTGTGTGCCGTGGACTTTCCCTGTCACTGAAGATGCAACTGTTTGGTCTGTAAATATATCAGAAAAGTCCCCAGACTTCCAACAACTAAAGATTGGGCAGATTTATAAGTGATGATATAGAAACTCATAATTAAAAAGGTAAGTAACTATACTATACCTAGAAATTTCAGAAGCTTCCTAGTGGGCATAAGGAGCAAGGGAAGCAAGGTGGAGCAGAACATGCGTAGAATGAGATTCTTCATGCAAACAGAATGAGAACAAAGCAAACCAAAAACCAGACCCATTTTGTCCACAAGCCCTGGAGAGGTATATGATGTGAAACGCTAGGCATGAATGATATCAGGAGTGGCTGATGTTATTGGAAAGCCTGCCGTGGTAGGCAGTGCCTCTAATCCCAGGCCTCGGGAATGCAGGCTTTAGGGTAACTGTTGAAGTTGACCATGTACATAGGGAGTTCTAGAGCAGCCAGAGCTACCTACATGCTGAGGCCCAGTCTGTGCTGGTTAGTTTTTATCAACTTGACACAAATTTAGACCTATATGAAGAGGACATCTAAACTGGAGAATTGCTTTGGTAAGATTGTCCTGTGGTCAAGTTTGTGGGGCATTTTCTTGATTCATGATTGATCTGGAGAGCAGACTGTGAACCATGAAAAGCAAACAAGTAAGCAGCACTCCTCCGTGGACTCTGCTTCAGTTCCAGCCTCCAAGTTCCTGCCTTGAGTTCTTGCCCTGACTTCCTGCAGTGATGGACTGGGATGTGGGTGTATAAACCAAACAAACCCTCCCTCCAAGTGGCTTTTGGTCATGGTCTTTATTACAGCAACAAGAAACCAAACTAAAACACATGATGTAATTGGAGAGAATTACAGTGGAGGGAATTGCCATGAAATATTAAACATCAAAGTCATTTTCAAGATCTTTCTCTTCTACCTCTTAAGGAATTGCCTTTTATATTCCACATAGAAAATTCATTATAACCCATCGTCTCTTTTCCCCCCTCCATTATTTCTATAATTCCCAGTGGTAAAATGGGATAGCCTAAGATCCAACCCCTTTCGGGAGACTTAGAGAAATCTACATCTTAATATTTTATTTGTTAGATAAGGAAATATAAAATGTACATAAATAAAGCAGACTTTGTGGAGAAACTTGACAGTTAACTGTAGTTGAGGCATGGAATGTATGTGTTCATTCTGTCAGCATTGTTGGCTATTTAGACATGAGGTCCTGACTTAACTCTAGTCATGAGCCTTGGAGAAAGGTTTTCAAGTTTCGTTGTACTCTACATTTATGTATGTACTGCATTAACAAGCTAGCCTGCCACGTCTTTATTTTGTCTTAAGAATAGGGGTTTCTTAAGCTGTACTTCATATACAAGTACCATTTATTTGGTATTTTTGAAATGACTCATGTATACATTTGAAATTATTTCACTAAAAGGGAGATCATAGATATTATATTATTACTTTGAATCAAAAGAAGTAAAATGTTCTATAAATAGATGGTAAGTACCAAGTCACTACAGATGTGGTCCATGAAAATACAGTTCTGTAGTTATGAGCTATGGGAGAGTGGCCTGCCTGTTCAGCAACATTCTAACCTGGGACATGTCTCTATTTGTTCAAAGGGGAGATTACCAAGAGCAAGCACAAACTGGGAATTCCTCCATTACCCAATAAGAACCACCAGAAGGGTATTAAGAGAGTAGCTTGCTTATTGTTGGCAAGTTTTTCTAGAATTTAGTTTGAGAAATGATATCTTTTATCATTATTATCACTCTAAAAAAAAACTGTAGTTTAAGCCAAAGATGTCAGTCATGCATGTTAGAAAAATGTAGTATGGTGATAAGAATTCAAATTTAGATTTTCCCTTTTCCTTATCTACTTTTCATTCTGTTGTATAATAGTTTCGTCCAGGGAAGCTCCTTAAACAGAAAGGTAAACAAATCAAAATAGCTTCAGGAAGTCCCTGAAACTGAGCAGATTCACTATGCCTCTCCCTGACAGAGTAAACAGTAAAAGGTGAAAGTCTCTCTTAGACAAGCAAAGCTGCAAAGGGTACGCTCAGACAAGCCAAGTTGCAAAATCTCTGAGACGATACCAGCTGCCTAGGAGAAGCAAAAACCAGCCAAGCTGCCTGGAAGAGGTGTAGACCAACTAAGACGCCTGAAAAGGCCACTCTCCAACCTGTTGGGCTGCCTACAGGCTGTGCATTGTGCTCCTAGCTTTGTGGGCTGTGGTGGATTGGCTGTCTTTGAGTCATTTCTACTAATGTAAATAACTCCCCAAAAGAAAACCCTAATGGTTCACCAAGTTGGACTTTGATGGTATCTTAGTCACTGTTCTATTGCTGTGAAGGGACACCATGACGAAGACAACTATTATAAGAGAAAGCATTTTATTGGGGGCTTGCTTATAGTTTGGCATTGGAGAGACTAACTAACTAACTTATTAAGTTCTTATAACAGGACAGAGGAAATACAACTACTTCTTTTCCCTATTTTTGGCAATACCGGGAAAAAAAATCCCTCACAGGCCTTTTTGAGTAGTGCATTCTCTCTCTCAAATATGAGTAAAGACACCTGAAGTATGGTGATATTTTTCTTATGAGTTTATAATATTAGCACTAGTATATATTTTCAAAAAACAATAACAGTAAGTTTGTATGTGATTCTAGGTAAACCACCTGACAAAATTAGACTTACCATAAGCCTGTTTCTTTTTATTTGTGTGTGTGTGTGTGTGTGTGTGTGTGTGTGTGTGTGTGTGTGTGTGTGTGTGTGTGTGTATGATGTATGTGTATGATATGTGAATGCATGTGGGTGTGTGTGGATACACACATTGTTGCTTATGAATGCAAGCACACATAGGCCATGAGACATGTATGGAACAACCTCAGGCATCAGGCTTCACCTTTTTTTTTTTTTCTTTTTTGTTTTTTCAAGACTGGGTTTCTATGTGTAACAAGGCCTGGCTGTCCTGGACTCGCTCTGTAGACCAGGCTGGCCTCGAACTCACAGAGATCCACCTGCGTCTGCCTTCTGAGTGCTGGGATTAAAGGCGTGCACCACCACACTGGCAATTACAGCCAGCTGTGAACTGTCATGTAGACCTGGGTTCTTTGGAAGAACAGCCAGTGCTCTTAACCATTGAGCCATCTCTCCAGCCTGGTCACCCCAAGAAGTAAGAGCAGCTAGTCACTCACTTTAGTCCTTTTTAAAATGTTTAGTTATTATTAATTGTTTGGTAAGGTAACTGTCTTAACTGACAGAAGGGAATTATTTGTCTCATTCAATGTGAGCAGCATTTTCTTTGACACCGTCAGTGTGGTGGATTATGGAATGCTGCTTGGAACACTGATGGGCTCAATACAGAACCCATAGTATAAACACTGAATAACTTTTTTTTTTTTTTTTTTTTTTTGAGACAGGGTTTTTCTGTGTATCTTGGGCTGTCCTGGACTCACTTTGTAGATCACACTAGCCTTGAACTCACAGAGATCTGCCTGACCCTGCCTTCTACGCGCTGGAATTAAAGGCATGCGCCTCCACGCCCAGCTCTGAACAACTTTTATAATCTGAGAAACTTTCTGCTGAAGCACAGATAGTCCAGAGATGTTTTAGGTAGTGGAATCTTGTCTGGGAATAAGATTATATGTAAAATACGTTAAGCTGTTTCCATTTCCTTTTTCTTTCTCATTCATTTATCAAACATACTCTTTTAAAACCAATAACCTACCTTAATTGTATAAAATCATGGGGTTTGTGATGACAAACATATAAAAATATATATATTTATATAATAAATATATATATAAATATAATAATATATATAAATAATAAAATATATAAAATATATATTTACATATATATGTAAATATTTTATGACTATATTCACTCGTTACCCTCAACATTGCCTTCTCTTCCCACGTTATCTCTTCTACTTTTCTTTTATCTTTTTCTGTCTTTTTTAAAAATAGTTTCCACAAATAAAACAAAACACATGAGATACTTGTTCTTTTGAATGGTATGGCTTATTTTCCTTAATATGGTCTCTAGTTTTAGCTTCTTGAAAACAACATACTTTTGTTGCTTTTTTGTTTGTTTGTTTTGTTTTCTGACTTTTTTTTAATA
This sequence comes from Lophiomys imhausi, assembly GCA_907164525.1. NCBI lineage: Eukaryota > Metazoa > Chordata > Mammalia > Rodentia > Muridae > Lophiomys > Lophiomys imhausi. Next base: position 561,919 of record CAJQZJ010032196.1, on the reverse strand, counting down.
CTTTATTTTTTTATTTCATCAAGTTACATCTCAGTCACAATCCATTCCCTACTTTCCCTTCCTGTCCCACCCTTCCACCCTCTTCCGCCAAGCAGCTTCCCCTTTCAGTCACAAATGGATCCTTCTCTTATAACAGTAAATACTATACAAAACAACAGAAATAAATATGCCACATTTATGAGAGTTAAATGGCCCAGTATTCATTCCCAGTGTCCAGTTCATACATACATATTTGGCCCCTGACTTTAACATTCTACCATCTAACCATCTCCATGAGTTTAAAGTTCTATATCTGACTCAGCTTTCATACTAACTTGCATCACTATTAAAAACATCTTCTTAGATCCAGAACGCCCTCTTGATTCCTAAACAACTCAAATTTAACTATGAGACTCTAGCTGTCTATTCTTCAACCACCTCAGAGACCTGAGAGGTATAAATATATCTGATTATATAGGAAGTGCAGGGCCTGCAGCTTCCAAAATTAAGAAATGACATACCAGTGGCTGCCTGTACAGTTCCCATTTTCTCTCCATACATTCCAGCATCAATCTGCAGCCTTTTGGTCCTGTTTCTCTGACAGACATTTATTGTAGAGCAGGGATTATGAAGGACTTACCTACCCTGTTTTGGCAGGGCTAGGCTGTCGACTTCCCTGCTACCAAGTTTTGTCCTTTTTGTACAACAGTCTGTCTGCAGTTGAAGCAAGGGTTTTTTTCATGCCAAGAGATAGGCTTGCCACTAATTCAACCATCTCACACTGCAGATTCTTCGATGCTTATCTTCTACTTGGAGTAGAATAGGGGGTGCTGTCAGGAGCTGATATGTCTCGATATCAAAAAAAATCTTAAGAAAACATCTTTGAATGCCATATTCTGCAGATCTCTTGGGGTTTTTGAAGATGCCCTATCTATCTCTTGTATTTAGATAAGCAAATGTTGCTTGTCTCTTAACAACTTGATTTCTGAGTAGCTTAGAGAATATCTGTGATAGACTGTCATAGTAGCTAACAAAGTGACATGCTTGCATGACTAGAGGTTGTATTTCTTAACTATCCTAAACAGTTTAAGACGGTTGGTATCAAGAGGCCAGAGCTTCATATTTCATTGTTAAGTATCTCTAGGTACAATACCATTAGGAAGCATTACCTTTAATTTTGTATCAATATACAAAGTCTATTCCAATGTGGTTAAATATAATCTTAATTTTGGATCAATATACAAAGATCAATGCCTATGTAGCCCAATACAATCTTAATATTACGTCAATATACAAAGGTCAATACCATTGTGACCAACTATAATCTTAATTTTGTATCAGTATACAAAGATCAATACCGATGTAGTCCAATACAATCTTAATTTTGCACAATAAACAATGGTCAATACCACTTTAGCCAAATATAATACTAATTTTGTATCAATATACAAAGGTATAAGGGCATATTCAATAATTTGTCCCTTCTTCTTGGTCCTTCCCATACTATGTCTATGTCTCATCTTTCTCAAGTCCATGCACTCCTACATAGGAGAAAAAGAAGGATACAGAAAAGGAAGAGAAGGAAGTCCCTGGGTCTAACCTCCAAAACCCATTTAACAAGACCATTTAACAGCTTGTAGTCTCTTCCCCTAAATAACAAAGTTTTCAGTTATCCTTCAAATAACCAAAAGGGGGGCAGAGAAACACCCTCCCCACCCTCTGGGCATGGGACATCGCTCTCTTAAAATGACTTCCTGCTGATTTGGGTCGTAGTAAACCTGTTTGGGGCCGAACCAGAATGGAAAAATGGTTAAAAATGTTAGTACAATCCTTTTATGTTCTGTCCTTCTGTGCTCAGCTGTTTAGATGTCCTAAGGAGTTTGTAGGCAGAAGCTGATCTTCCAGGCTTTACTGAAGTTCTGGCTGGGGCAGTGTGCAGAGCTGAACGGTCTTAGCGATTTTGAGTTGTTGTGGTTTTAGACTTTTGATGGAAACAGCTATTGAGGGAGTCTGTAAGGCTTAATCATCTGGGCCACTCGTATTCTTTGGTGTCTGATTCTGTTTTCTGTTGAGGTTTCCGTTGTCCAGTTGTCCCTGGGTTCCTTGAATGGATGCTTTGAATCTCCTGGAAGATAAGAACAGAGCCCTGCCCTAATCCTAACTCTGGGACAATTACCCTTTTTTTTGGGGGGGGGGGTTTGGTAATATTTCTCCTGAAGCAAATTTGATTTTTTGACAATATATAAAGTATTATCTTTCAATCTGGGTTAAAGAAGAAATCATTTTGTTATTTTGGAGCTAAACAAGCTTTAGTGTATATATTTTGAGATCTCAAAGGATAATTTGTTTGTATTGAGTAGGCCTTTTGTAAGTAGCTTTTAAACTTAGGTCCTTCCAAATCCTATGTGTCTGTCTCTGCATTCTAATTATTAGGATCAAAGACCTGTGGTTCCCATCTGAAGGGATTAAAGATGTGTTCCACCACTCCTGGATCGAAGTTTTTTCTCTATTTAGAGTTTGTTTTGTATCCGGCTGACCTTGAGCTCTGAGATCTGCCTGTTTCTGTCTCTAGTGTGTTGGGATTAAGGGTGTACTCTTCTTGAATGATGGGATTAAGGGTGTGCACCCTCATCACCCTGTTCCGTGTAACTCTAGAATTTATAAGTCGACTAACTCTATGGTGCTCCTCCCGTCTCTGCTGAAGATAAAGGCATGGGTTAACACCACATTTCTCCTGTATTTTACCTTAGCTCTAAGTTTTTTCGACAGTTGGAGGTTTATAAAACCAGGTTGAATGGCTGTATCCTTTATTTTATTTACAGTGTTTTAACGTTGTTACCTGCTTTTTTTTAATTAATTTATTTGTTTGTTGCTACAGGTTACTTCCTTAACATATTGTCCTCTTTTCCCACTTCCCAGCCCCACCCTCCTATGCTCTACCCCCTGACCCTTCCGTCTTGATCCTCTGGGGTGGAGTGTCTCTGCATAACAGTCTCTCACCACAGATCAGGAGTCATATGAGGGCCAAGAGCCTCTTCATACACCGGGGGCCTATGAGGCAGTACTGCCAGTGAAAGGTGTCTCCTTGCTACGGGGGTGGCGGGGGGGAACTAAAAAAAGACCAACAAACACACAAAAACAAAGAACAACAACAAAAAAGAAAGGAAAAAGAAAAAAAGTCTATGTCCATGTTCCTTTTGGTGTGTTGGTTGTAGTACAGATATCCTGTACTATATAGCTAAAATCCTACTGTAAGTGAATAGATGCCATGTGCATCCTTCTGAGTCTGGGTTAGGTCACTCAGGATGAGCTTCTCTAGTTCCATCCATTTGGTTGCAAATTGCATAATTTCATTGTTTCTGATAGCTGAGTAATATTCCATTGTATAGATGTACCACAGTTTTTTAATCCATTCTTCAGTTGAGGGACATCTGGGTTGTTTCCAATTTGTAGCTATTACCAATAAGGCTGCTATGAACATAGATGAGGAGACTTCCCTATGACTCCGTGAGGAGTCCTTTGGGTGTATACCCAGAAGTGATATGGCTGGGTCCTGTGGCAAAGTTATTCCAAGATTTCTAAGATATCGCCATACTGACCTCCATAGTGGTTGCACAAGCCTGCACTCCCACCAGCAATGGAGTAGGGTTCCCCTTTCTCCACACCCTCGCCAGCATGTGCTGTCATTTGAGCTCTGAGATTCCATCTCACACCTGTCTTGAGTTGCATTTCTCTGATGATTAAGGATGTTGAGCATTTCTTCAGATGTCTCTCGGCCATTAGGGATTCCTCCTTTGTGAATTCTCTATTTAGCTCCGTCTCTCATTTTTTGATTGGATTATTTGCTTTCTTGGCATTTAGTTTCTTGAGTTCTTTGTAGATTTTAGATAATAGCCCTCTGTCAGATGTGGGGTTGGTGAAGATTTTCTCCCAGTCTGTTGGTTGCCGTTTTGTTCAAATGACAGTGCCTCTTGCTTTACAGAAGCTTTTCAGTTTCATGAGGTCCCATTTATTGATTGTTGATCTCAGGTCCTGAGCTGTTGGTGTTCTGTTCAGTAAGTTGTCACCTGTGCCAATGAGTTCGAGGGTTTCTCCTACTTTTTCTTCTAGTAGATTTAGTGTGACCGGCCTTATGTTAAGGTCTTTGATCCACTTGGACTTAAGTTTTGTGCAAGGTGATAAGTATGGGTCTAATTTCATTCTTTTGCAAGTGGACATTCAGTTGGACCAGCACCATTTGTTGAAGATGCTGTCCTTCCATTGTGAGATTTTGGCTTCTTTGTCAAAGATTAGTTGGCCATAGGTGTGTGGGTACATGTTTGGGTCTTCAGTTCGATTCCATTGATCTACTGGTCTGTTTCTATACCAGTACCATGCTGTTTTTATTACTGTTGCTCTGTAGTACAGCTTGAAATCTGGGATGGTGATACCTCCAGATGCTTTTTTATTGTACAGGAATGAGTTAGCTATTCTGGGCTTTTTGTTGTTCCATACGAAATTGAGAATAGCTCTTTCCAGGTCTATAAAGAATTGTGTTGGTATTTTGATAGGAATTGCATTGAATCTGTATATTGCTTTTGGTAGGATAGCCATTTTTATTATGTTGATCCTACCTATCTATGAGCATGGGAGATTTTTCCATCTTCTAAAGGCCTCTTCCATTTCTTTCTTCAGAGGCTTGAAGTTCTTGTTGTATAGGTCCTTTACTTGTTTGGTTAGAGTTACCCCTAGGTATTTTATATTGTTTGTGGCTATTGTGAAGGGGGTTGGTTCCCTTATTTCTTTCTCGGTACATTTGTTTGTTGTATAAAGAAGGGCTTCTGATTGTTTTGAATTAATTTTGTATCCAGCCACCTTGCTGAAGTTTATCAGCTTTGGTGGAGTTTTTGGGGTCACTTATGTATACTAACATATCATCTGCAAATAGGGATAATTTGACTTCTTCATTTCCAATATTTATCCCTTTGATCTCCTTTAGTTGTCTTATTGCTCTAGCAAGGACTTCAAGTACTATATTGAAGAGATATGATGAAAGTGGACACCCTTGTCTTGTCCCTGAGTTTAGAGGAAATGCTTCAAGCTTCTCTCCATTTAATTTGATGTTGGCCACTGGCTTGCTGTATATTGCCTTTATTATTTCTAGGTATGGTCCTTGTATGCCTGTTCTCTCCAGAACTTTTAGCATGAAGGGGTGTTGGATTTTGTCAAATGCTTTTTGTACATCTAGCGATATTATCGTGGTTTTTTTCTTTCATCTTGTTTATATGGTGAATTACATTGATAGACTTTCGTATGTTGAACCATCCCTGCATTCCTGGGATGAAGCCTACTTGATCATGATGTATGATACTTTTGATGTGTTCTTGAATTCGGTTTGCTAGTATTTTATTAAGTATTTTTGCATCTATGTTCATAAGGGAGATTGTTCTGAAGTTCTCTTTCTTTGTTGGGTCTTTGTGTGGTTTAGGAATCAGAGTGACAGTGGCCTCATAGAATGAGTTTGGCAGTGTTCTTTCTGATTCTATGTGGTGGAAGAGTTTGAAAAGTAATGGTGTTAGTTCCTCTTTGAAGGTCCGGTAGAATTCCGTGCTAAAGCCATCTGGCCCTGGGTTTTTTTTGGTTGGGAGATTTTTAATGACTGTTTCTATTTCCTTAGGGGTTATTGGGCTGTTTAAGCTGTTAATCTGATTTTGATTTAATTTTGGTAGGTGGAATCTATTGAGGAAATTGTCCATTTCGCTTAGGTTTTCAAATTTGGTGGAATATAAATTTTTAAAGTAGTACCCAAATATTCTGGATCTCCTCAGTGTCTGTTATTTCTCCCTTTTCATTTCTGATTTTGTTGATTTTGGCTCTTTCCCTTTGCCTTTTAGTTAATTTGGCTAGGGGTCTGTCTATTTTGTTGATTTTCTCGAAGAACCAACTCTTGGATTCATTGATTCTTTGTATAGTTCTTTTTGTTTCTAAGTTGTTGATTTCAGCCCTAAGTTTGATGATTTCCTGCCTTCTGCTCCTCTTGGGAGTGTTTGCTTCTTTTTTTTCCAATTCATCCAGCTTATCTGTTAATTTGCTAATATGAGCTGTCACAATTTTCTTTTTGAAAGCACTTAGTGCTATGAACTTTCCTCGTAGCACAGCTTTCATTGTATCCCATAGGTTTTGGTATGTTGTGCCTTCATTGTCATTGAATTTTAAGAAGTCTTTGATTTTCTTCTTTATTTCTTCCCTTACCCAGTAGTCATCCAGTAAGGAAGGAGCTGTTTAATTTCCATGTGTGTGTAGGCTTTCTGTTGATTATTTTGCTGTTGAAGACCAGCTTTATTCCGTGGTGGTCTGATGAGATACAAGGTGTTATTTCAATTTTCTTGTATCTATTGATACTATCTTTGTGTCCGACTATGTGATTGATTTTGGAGAAGGTTCCGTGAGGTGCTGAGAAAAAGGTGTATTCCTTTGTGTTTAGGTTTAACGTTCTGTAGATATCTGTTAGGTCCATTTGTTTCATGATCTCTGTTAGACTCAATATTTCTCTGTTTTGCCTCAGTCTTGATCATCTGTCCATTGTTGTGAGTGGGATGTTGAAGTCTCCCACTACTAATATGTTGTGATCGACGTGCGATTTAAGTTTTAGAAGTGTTTCTTTTACAAATGTAGGTGCCTTCGCATTTGTGGCATATATGTTCAATATTGAGATTTCCTCTTGATGAATATTCCCTTTAATGAGTATATAATGCCCTTCTCTGTCTTTTTTCATTAACTTCAGTTGGAAGTCTGTTTTGTTTGATATTAGGATGGCTACTCCAGCTTGCTTCCTGGGTCCATTTTCTTGGAAAACCTTTTCTCAGCCCTTTACTCTTTGAGGTAGTGTCTATCTTTGATAGTGAGATGTGTTTCTTGCATGCAGCAAAAAGACGGGTCTTGGCTTGCGGATCCACTCTGTAAACCTGTGTCTTTTTATTGGGGAGTTGAGTCCATTGATGTTGATGGATATTAGTGACCTGGGGTTGTTATTTCCCATTAGTTTAGTATAGGTGATGGTCCTGTGCCTCTTTTGGTTTAGTTGCTGAGGGGTTTTCTATTCCCTTTGTTTTCTTGGGTGTAGTTTTCTTCTCTGGTTTTTAATTTTCCTTCTAGGATTTTCTGTAGGGCTGGGTTTGTGGGTAGATATTGTTTAAATTTGATTTTGTCATGGAATATCTTTTTTTCCCCATCTATGTGGATAGAGAGTTTTGCTGGGTATAGTAGTCTGGCTGGGCACCTATGTTCTCTCAGGACTTGTAGGATATTTGTCCAGGCCCTTCTAGCTTTTAAAGTTTCTGAGGAGAAGTCAGGTGTAATTCTGATGGGTCTGCTATTGTATGTGACTTGACCTTTTTCTCTTACAGCTTTTAGTATTCTTTCTGTGTTCTGTACATTTGGTGTTTCAATTATTATGTGGCGAGAGGAGTTTCTTTTTTGATCTAATCTGTTCGGTGTTCTGTAAGCCTCTTGGATTTTTATTGGCATCTCTTTTTTCAGGTTTGGGAAGTTTTCTTCTATGATTTTGTTGAAGATATTTCCTGGACCTTGGAGTCGGGAGTCTTCTCTTTCCTCTATGCCTATAATTCTTAGGTTCCGTGTTTTCATTGAGTCCTTGATTTCTTGGATATTGTGGGTGAGAGATTTTTTAGCCTTCTCATTTTCTTTGGATGTTGTACTGATTTCTTCCATCGAATCTTCCATGCCTGAGATCCTGTCTTCCATCTCTTGCATCCTATTTTTGATACATCCGTAGTACCTGTTCTCTTCCCTTGAATCTCCACTTCTTGTTTTAACTCTGACTGTTTTCTTTATTGTTTCTATTTCTATTTTCATGTCTTGTATGGTATTGTTCGTTTTGTACATTTCCTTCTCCAGTTTGCTTGTTTTTGCCTGGAAATCTTTCATTGCTCTGTCCTTTTCCTGTTCAAGCTGAGTCACCTTGGCTTGGAGCTCTTTAATGGTGTTATTCATTGTTTTGACTTGTAAAATTGTGGCTTCTTTGAATTCCTTCATAGATTTAAGTTCTTCTTGCAGGGACTCTATCACTTTCCATAATGCAGAATTGTCATCATTTTCATGTGTTTCTTTTGGTGTGAGGTCATCCGAATTGGATGAGCTAGGATAATTCTGCGTTGTTGGATTCATATTTCCTTGATTTCTATTTTTTCTTGGACCTTTGGCCATATCGATGTGTTTAGCTGTCTGCTTTCTTCTTTTTCTGGGCTTGGATCCACAGGGGATGCTTTGGTGTAGGAGTCGAATTGCTTGGCTACCTGTCGTTGCTTACAGGGAGATCTTAGGGTCACTGTGATTCTAATAGCCTGAACCACTGTGAGCTGGTGCAGCCTATTCCCAGGTAGTGAGAAATGTCCCGGGATTGTTTCACTGCTCCCAATTCAGACTTCTCTATGTTGCACACTGAGTGATCAGCCTGTAATGGTTCTGATGGTATGGACCTGTTTGCCCAGGCACAGATTCTGTGGACTTTGGTTGTCGTCATGGAGACTGACAGGGCCCGGCTCCACGTCTAATATGTCTGGGTTTTCCAGAGTACAGCTATGGTCCCCTGGCTTCTGGTTTCCCACTAGGCTCCTCCACCACAGGCGTGGCCCCTCCACCCTGCCCGCCTGTGCCGGCTTCCCACCCCGTTCCTCTGGCGCGGGTGCGCGGAGCCTCAGCCCAGCCAGCCTGTGCCAGCTTCCCGCCCCAGCTCCTCAGCCGCAGGCTTGTGGAGCCTCAATCCCGCCCGCCTGTGCCGGCTTCCCGCCCTGGCTCTTCCACCACGTGTGCGCAGAGCCTCAGCCCCTCCCGCCTGTGCCTGGCTTCCCGCCCTGGCTGCTCTGCCGCGGCCCTGCCCGCTGGCTTCCCACTCGGATCTTCTGCGGCTCGAGCAGCTGTGGAGCTCCCGCCGTGCGCCCTGTTTCTGCCTTGCTAAGACTTCAACTAGCCCGCAAATTTTTTTAAATAGCTATAAGGTCCTCCTGAGGTGTGGGGAGCCTAGTAGGTTAGTGAGTGATTGCCATGTGGGCTCTGATTCTGCCTGCTTTGTATTAGGGTCGATCTTACCAGGCGCCTCTCCAAATGGGAGTCCCCGAGTCCCGGATTTAGTGGCTTCTGTGTCTGAGAGAGATGGGGGGAGAGCCTTGCCCTGGGACTTTTAACAGTCTCTTGGGAGCTGTGTGTGTCTAGCCCCTCCGGTTTTTGCACAGTGACCAATAACTCTGTGCTTTTTATGGTTCTTTTCCCCCACGTTCAAAATGCGTCAGTGCGGGTCGCCGCCATCTTGGATCGCCCCCTTGTTGCTTTTTTTTTTGAGATTATTTTTATTTTATATGTTTGTTTGCCTAACATGTATTTCTGTGCAGTACTCATGCAGTGTCTGAAGAGGCCAGAAGAGGGCGTCAGACCCTCTGGAGTTGGAGTCACAAACTTGTGGGCTTCCATGTGGGTGCTGAATATGGATTCTAAGTCCTCTGGAAGAGCAGCCAGCTCTTAGCCACTGAACCTTCTCTCCAGCCCCAATTTTGTTTTTTGTTTTGTTTATGATTAAAACCTACTTTTGTGGTATTTACATTTTTTTCCCATTCATTCTTGATGGATGAGATGGAATCTCTGTGTAGTTTTATGTTGCATGGCCTGGTGACTAAAGCTGTTGTACTTTTTTATTACATATTAATCATTTGTAATATGTTGACATTATTTTGTGCATATGCTTGTACATATATGTGGCAATACACATGCTTTGGCTTGCATACAAAGGTCAGAGGACAACCTACAAGGGTCAGTTTTCTCCCACTGTGTGGGTTTTGTGGTTCAAACTCAGATTGTCAGCCTTGGCAGCAACCAACCTTACCTGTCTTACTTGTCCTTTTAATGGTAGCCTGATTTCTGGTATGTTTGGTGTTTGTCTGTTTGTCTTTTGGTTTTTCAAGACAGGGTTTCTCTGTATACCCTTGGTTGTCCTGGACTCAGTTTTGTAGACCAGTCTGGCCTGGAACTCACAGAGATCCACCTGCCTCTGCCTCCTGAGTGCTGGGATTAAAGGTGTGTGCCACCACACCCAGCCATTACAGACAGCTGTGAACTGCCATATGGTGCTGGGATTTGAACCCTGGTCCTTTGGAAGAACAGCCAGTGCTCTTAGCTGCTGAGTCATCTCTCCAGCCCCAGGGGGGGGGGTTGTTTTGTTTTGTTTTTGTTTTTGTTTTTTTTGAAGCTTTTTGAGACAGTGTTTCTCTGTGTAATAGCCCTGGTTGTCCTGGAACTCACTCTGTACACCAAGCTATCCTTCAACTCACAGAGAGTCACCTGCCTCTGCCTCCTGAGTGCTGGGACTAAAAGCATTCAACACCACACCTGGCCTACTGATTTGTTTTTGTTTTTTAAAATAGAGTATAGATACTAATCTTTTTTCTTTTGAAAACTTTTTTTATATTTACTTTTTGAAAAGTGTATGAATGTTTTGCCTGCATGCATGCATGTATGTGCATCATGTGTGTGCCTGTTGAATACACTGGACCTAGGGCTACAGATGGCTGTGAGCCACCATGTGGCTCCTTTGCAAAAGCAACACATATTGTCAACTGCTGAGTTACCTCTCTAGACTCTAATCTTTTTTCATAATAATTGGTAAAGGTTTTCTCTCATTCTGTAGTAGTCTCTGCACTCTACTGACAATTTCCTTTGCTGTTCAGGAGCTTCTGGATCTCACCCAATCCCATTTGTTGATTCTTATGGCTGTTCTATGTTACTGGATCCTTATAAGAAAGCCTTTGAGCAAGTGCTCCTAACTCTTGAACCATCATTCTAGCTCTGGTTTGCAAAAAAAATCTTGTTGAGGAATTTTATGTCTGTATTCATGAAGGAAATGGACCTATAGTTTTTTTTTTCTTTATTGTGTTCTTATCCAGTTTCAGAATCAAAGTAATGCAGACTCTAGAATGATTTAGATGTGTTTCTGGCTTTTCTTTTACAGGGTAGTTTGAGACGTGTTGATGTTAGTTTTTTTGCATGTTTGGTAGAATTCAGCAGTGATGAGAATGGATGTTCAGGTTGCCTGTTACCATTGTATTTGGACCTCTCCTTCCAGGAGTGCTTGTTGCATGAAATGAGTGCATTAATATTTGACGCTGAGTCAATTATTTTATCTTATTGGCTCGTTGCCTTTATCATAATGTAGTAAGCATCATCGCTTTCTAATTTTGATTTGAAGTGTGATTTGCCAGTGTATTTGCTCTTCCTTTCTTTAAGATTTCATTTATTTAGAATATAATTTCCCATCCTTTCATTTTCAGTTTATATGTGTCTTTACCCAGGAAGTGAGTTTCTTGCAAACAGCAAATAGTTGGATCTTGTGTTTTAATCAATTCAAATAATCTGTGTCTTTTAACCGAAGAATTAAAGATTACTTACATTTAGTTACTGAAAGATCTGTGCTAATTTCTTTCTTCTTCAATTTGGAGATTTGTTGTTTTATTTACTGAGTTAATAATCTCTCTCTCTCTCTCTCTCTCTCTCTCTCTTTTGAGAGAGTTTCTGTGTGTAACAGAGCCCTGGCTGTCCTGGAACTCTCTTTGTGTGATCAAGCTGACCTCAAACTCACTTTGATCTGCCTGTCTCTGCCTCCTGAGCTCTGGGATTAAAGGCATATGCCACCATGCCTGGTTTGTCTAGTTCTTTAATTCTTACTCATTTATTTCTTCTATTAATGAGATTTACTCTTAGGCAAACTTGTAATCATTTGTCTTTCTTCAGCATGTGTGGTTTTCCTTTTTATGTCATTGGCTGTACTTAGTTTATGGCCGTGAATTGCTTTAGTTACGCTTATCATCAAAGATCTTTGTTTTTCCTTTAATTTTAAAGGATAGTTTTGTTGAATATAATAATCTTAGTTGGCAGTTATTTCATTCCAGGGCTTGAAATATATTGGTCTGGGTTCTTCTGGGATTGATGTTTGCTGTTATTTTACTTTGATAGGCTAGTTTTCGTAAGTAACTTAGCGCTCTACTGTCTTGTACTTTTTATGTTTTCCTTGCTCTTGGCATTTCATCTATAATATGGTGTGGATTTCCTGGTCATAGTAAATGCTTAATGTACTTAGATGTCCATTTCATTTTCTTAAATTTGGGGATTTTTTTTTTCCCCGATAGGGTTTCTCTGTATATTCTTCACTGTCCTGGACTCGCTTTGTAGACCAGGCTGGCCTCGAACTCACAGAGATCTGCCTGCCTCTGCCTCCTTAGTGCTGGAATAAAGGCATGCGCCACATGCCCAGCAAATTTGGGGAATTTTATGCTAGCTTCTGTGACTAGGTTTTCTATGCCTTTAGTCTATATCTTAGTTCCCTCTTGTATAACACAAAGTTGTAAGTTTAGCTTCTTAATAATTTTTGGTTTTGTTCTGTTTGTTTTTGAGACAGGCTCTCTATTATCTCAGTTTTTTTTGTTCTGTTTTTGTTTGTTGGTCAGTTGGTTGGGGTTTTGAGACAGGGTTTTTCTGTGTAGCCCTGGCTGTCCTGGAACTCACTCTGTAGACCAGGGTGGCCTCGAGTTCATGGGGATCTGCCTGCTTCTGCAGTCATGTGCCACTACCACCCAGCTATTATCTCAGTTTTTCCTTCAGCTTGTTACGTAACTGAGAATGAACTTCAAGTTCTGATGTTTCTGCCTCTGTCCCAAATACAGGATTGCAGGCACATGCCCCTATGTCTGGTTTTTATGTGATAAGTGAATTAACCTCAGGACTTTACATACGCAAGACAAGCACTCTCTGAACCCAGCCACACTCTGGCTCCATCCAGAGGGCTTGAGTGCTAGTTTGATACTGATTGTTATCTTAATGTTGTTCCTCAACTTTATCTTCACTTCCTGGGATTCCTGTGTCACCCTGGTCTAGCTTCTTGGCCATTGCTTTACACTGTTGATCTGGCTTATTGAAGTTTTTGTCTCCAAATTTCTGTAGATGTTTCGTTGTTGTTGAACCTATTTGTTCAGTTTTTTGTGTCAGTCTTCAATTGACAAAAAACAATTGAAAAATTGCCTCACTGTTTTGAATCCCCCCCTCCCTTTTAATGACCTCATGGATAATTTTAGAAATTAGACAGTTTTGGATTCTTTGGAATTTCCACCATTTATTTCTCTTTGGATTTAGACTGTAAAGGATTATGAACTTTTGGAGAAGTCCTGTTGCCTCCATTATTCACGTATTTTGTTTCTGTGTTGGTATTTGCAGTTGTTGAGTTAGAACAGACTTCTAAGGGTTCATGAGGTTTTTCTTGGTAAATAGCCTTTCTTAAGAGCTAATTTTCCTGAGCTTCCTGGAGAGAATTAAACAACAAACAAAACAAAACCCAACTTTGTAGCTGTCTTGTACCATAGACCAAGAACATAAAGGAAATAAAATTATTTTTCTTACTTCAAATGAAAATTAGCAGATGGTTGATATGATATAATTCAGAGCCCATTGAATCAGTGCCAGCAGCATAACTGGTGATCTTTGTGGGTGGAAAAAGCAAGCACTGGGAAAGTTTTGTTACATGAAAAGTTACTTTGGTTTTCAAAACTTTTCTTTGTATAAGGAGTAATTTAGTTAAATTTTAAAAACATTTTTTTAAGGGCTGGAGAGATGGCTCAGAGGTTAAGAGCACTGGCTGTTCTTCCAAAGGTTCTGAGTTCAATCCCCAGCAACCACATGGTGGCTCACAACCATCTACATTGAGATCTGGTGCCCGGGCATATATGTAGAGCAAATACTGTATACATAATAAATAAATAAAATGTTTAAAAAAAAAACCTGCTTGTCACCCATGAGGAGCTATGAGCAAGTAGCTCAACTTTAAAAAAAAAAAAACATTTTTTTAAAAGGGTAATTGAAAGCTTTTAATTTTCGTGGCATACATATGTGCACATACACACACACCACAAATACATTGCTGTTAATGGTACACCTAAGGTAGGACCATGAGCAACTTTGTATAATGTAACTTCTCTCTGTCTTTATGATTCCTCAGAGGCCATTGCTCTGCCTCTCTGTATATGGAAACTCAGGCCCATCTTTCCTCATTGCTCTTTGATAGCAGACATAATTACAATTACTTAAGTTAAAAGGAACGGTGGAGTCCCTAATTAGAAGTGCTTTCCCACCATATCAGAGGTCAACATTTCAATCACATACCCAAAGATTGAGCCTCTCCCTCCCTGGTTAGGCGACTGTGGTGGGAGGCAGCTCAGGCAGCGGCTGCTCCCCGCTGGCAGGCTGCTTCCGCTGTCCACATTGCCCTTACAACTGAGAACAGAGAGGCGAGCGGTCTAACCCCTGACTCCTGCAGAATGGTTTCTCTAGGTTTGAACTGGGTGTGTGATTAGGAATGATCCTTGCTGTATCACACAGCTTTTACGAGTCTTTCATTGAACCACACTGCCGGTTTTAGTTCACAAAAGACACCCTGCAGCTAGCATGTCCTCGGACTCTGTAGGGCCCGAGCTTGCCTCTCCCAAGCCACTCTCCAGTAGGAGCTGTAGTCCTTGTTCTTCCTCCTCTGCCCCCTTCTCTTTTCCCTTTATTTGTCTTCCTGTTCTTACCAAATTTCTGGTGGTTCTCTCTGTGTGTTTTTGTGTTTGTACTTTGGGTAGGATTCCCCACCACCACCCCAACCCCTTGCCCCAGTGCCAGGGGAGGAAACTATTTTTTGAAACAACTTTAGACATGAAATTCGCAGACCATGCCAGTCACCTATTTAGTGGCTCTTTTATGTACTAACCTATCAGTGGCTCTGGTATGTACTAACAGAGTTGTGCAACTACCAGCACAGCCTACATTCTGGGACATTCTCATCCTCTTGGGAGGGTTCCCGTTGTGCAGGGCTTGCCCCCCTGAGTTCTGCTTACTTGCCTTTCACCTTCCCCATCCATAGAATGAACTGTGGCCCCACTTTGATGCCATGTGACCCCTCACTCTTGTGGGACCTCAGCTGATAGCCAGTGTCTTTAAATGCCTGAAGTGTGTATTAGATACTGGTCTAACTCCAGAGAACACATCGAGTACTTCAGGTGGTCCAAATGAAACCTCTTTCACTTCCTTGAGGTGAAAGGAAGGCCCCTTCCCACACCCCTTCAACTTTAGGGGAGACATAAAAATGACAGTACAACTCTCTTCAAAGAAGCCCTGCTTATGCAATTTCTTTATGCAGGGTGTGTAGGCTTAGGAGCCATCTAACCGGTTCTCATACGCTTTGGAAACTTGCTACAGGGCATTCCTTCTCACAAGCAATGCTAGCATCTGATTGCTAGTAGTATCTTGATGCCTCTGTTGAAACTTCAGTTTATTAAAAAGTTTCACAAGGAAGATAATAACTCACATATCTCTTAGCAATGCATCTCAAATTATAATGATATGCTGTTATAATTAAGCACATGGAAACCTAGAAACATTTAGTGTGGGCAGAACGTCTGAGTAAATAACCTCTTTTTTTTTTTTTAATACAAACTGAATAGAAACTCTGGCTTTCTCAGAGCAGATCTTCCATCTTCCCTTTTAATCTCCACATTATACATTTACATAGACAGGTGAGAGAACAAGGCTGGCCTCATTTGTAATTGGAAGTGCTTTTCTTCAAACTAGATTATAAGTATAAATTTTTTTTTTAAAGATTTATTTTATTTATTTTATGCATATGTGTGCTCTATCTGCTTGTACAACTGCATTCCAGAAGAGGGCACCAGATCACATTGTGGATGGTTGTGAGCCACCATGTGGTTGCTGGGAATTGAACTCAGGACCTTTGGAAGAGCACTAGGCAGTGCTCTTAACCGCTGAGCCATCTCTCCAGCCCCCATAAGTATAAATTTTTAAAAATATTTTTGAGGTTATAATTATATCTTTTCTCCTTTGCCTTTTCTCTCCTCAAACCCTTTCATTTGTCCTCCTTTCTTTCTTTAAAATTCATGGTCTCTTTTCCGTGTGTGTGTGTGTGTGTGTGTGTGTGTGTGTGTGTGTGTGTTCCTAAATATGTAAGTACAGCCTGCTCATCCTGTACATCCTGTATGATGTTACTTGTACGTGTATGTTTTCTGGGCTGAACATGTAGTACGGGATCACAGATTGGCGTGCTTTTCTCTGGGAGGACTGTTTCCCCTGATCTCAGCATTCCTTACTTGCCTAGCCTCTGCGTGTTTGTCTAGACTGGAGGCCTCTTGAGCTCTCCACTCCTCCAAGTTAGCATGTCTGTTGGTGCCATCCTTCTTCAGCGCATGTTTAAGCAGTGATGTTGATGGGACTTTCTGGGGATAGCTTTTTGACTTTTGACGTAAGAGACAATCTCACAGGGAGCTGCCTCCTCTTCCCTGTGTCCTGGGATCTTTTCCACAATGATCTCTGGCCCTACTTCCGTGCAGAGATGTGTTGTGATGTGCCAGTTGAGCCTGGTTCCACAACTTTGCATTTTGATCAGTTGATCAGATGCAGTCTTAAAGAACAATCTCGATTTGTTGCAAAACAAGTTTCCTTGATAGGGGTACAAGGGCTCATCTTTCTAGATTGTTGTTGGGGATCATGATGGTTTTCTAGGTGTACTTTTTTGGGGGCTATTTTATTTGGGTTCTTAAATCTACCACTCTTCTCTGCCCCAATCCCTTCCAACACCAGGTGGGAGAGACAGGTTAGTGGGGAGAGGGGGCACTGAGATCTTTTTAGACTACTTCCTCCTGATTAGGGGCAATGAGTTCCTTGGGACAAGTCCAATCTTCATCTCCTCAGGATATCTCCAACTTCTCATCTCTTTGCTCTCGACCACTTGACAAACTGCAACAACAGCAAGCAGGAACAGCAGAGGGGAGCAGCGGCTGTCTCCTTCTAAGCACCTCCAGCCTGTCTGTGGGGTCTAGCATTTATCTAGCTCCAGCATCCCCAGAATTCCAAATGTAAACTATCTGCAACTGGAAAAACCACACCCCTGCTATAGCATGAACCAATCCTAGGTCCACAGCTGTGAACAAACTGAAGCAGCCCCATATCTCACACTTGAGATTAAAACAAAGACATATTCCCATAGATAACTGGGCTTTTAAGACACCAAAATTCTCATTACATGGTTTAGTAAATTAGAGATTATAAATTCTCCAGTATCCATGGCTTCACTAGCAATGAGTAGTAGGCTAGATTTCCAGTACCAGGCATGGTTTCCCCTCTTGTTGAATGGGCCTTAAGTTCAATTAGAGAACTTTTGGTTACCTACAAGGTATATGTGCCACTATTGTTCCCTTAAGGTATAATGCCACGCTTGCTGTCGTTGTGGATCAGAGGCATCATAGCTGGGTTCGGACTATTGGTTGTTTCCCTCCTTTGGAAGCTTCCATGGCACCTTCTGGTACCTTGGAAGTTAGTTCTCAGGGAGGAAGAATTCGTGTCAGATCCACCTCAGGGTCTCTGAACCCTGTATCCAAAGTACACAGTTTCTTTAACAATAGGGACTTGTGGGCTGGAGAGATGGCTCAGCGGTTAAGAGCACTGACTGCTCTTCCAGAGGTCATGAATTCAATTCTCAGCAACCACATGGTGGCTCACAACCATCCACAATGAAATCTGGTGCCCTCTTCTGGCCTTCAAGCAGAACACTGTATACATAATAAATAAATAAATCTATAAATAAATCTTTAAAAAAAAACAATAGGGACTTGCCTTCCACCTCCAGGAGAAAACCAATGGCAATAGCAACAACCTATGTTTCAGGAGTCTCCTCAAAAATCCTGAGCAACAACTCAAATAAAGACTTCTCATGCCTGGTGTTGGATTTTTGCTCTACCTACTTGATGGTAGTCTATGGCTGTTGTAGAGATCATTTTCAGGCCCAGATGGAAAAATTTCATTTAAACTATAGATGTATATTTGTATACCAACTTACATGCATTAAAGATATTTTTAGGTAGATTGCTAATAATATTATTGCTTACAACTTTTTCAGACATGCTTACTATTATTCTACCTTCCTACCTTCCTCTGTGTTTATCTTCCCTTCCCCAATTAGAGGTCCCCCATTTTCTCAATTGACTCCTTTGGATCATTTGAGCATTTTCTTGGTTGTTGAGTAAATGCAAATTACCAGTCTAAATCAGATGTCTTTATGCATTAATTTTTAAAAATGTAATGAGTGTAGCTAAGAAGATAACTACAGTGCTTGTATACATGCAGCTCTCTCTAGTCTATTTCCAAACCCACTAGCTTCTGTCCCCTGGCTGACCTTCTCCTACAATCATTAGTATCATGGTTAGACATATTTTAGAGAAACAAAAGTCTTAGCTATCACTGTAAAGGATCAATTTCTTTGAGAGATATCAACTCAGGAACATGTATATGGGAGGATTTTAGGAAGCAATATTTTATCCTTCTCAAAATAAAGTGGAATTATTGAGCCCAATAGAAAATCTTAAGTTTTATCAGTATATCATCTATTTAAACACTAGGAAAACTGTTGTAAAAATATTGCCTCAGAGAAGCCATATGAAGAAATAATTAATTAAATTATTAACCAGTATTTATATTATAGTTAATTGTTTGGGGGTGTTAATCCTTAACCAACCATTATAAATGATCACACTGAGACACTTGATGGATTTTAACAAGCCTTAGCCTGGATTGTGCAAGCTTAGCTCATCTAAGCTAGCCCTTAATTCTATTCCCCAAATAAAACCCGTGTGTGTGTGTGTGTGTGTGTGTGTGTGTGTGTGTGTGTGTGTGTG
>CAJQZJ010032196.1:514696-543178 GCA_907164525.1 Lophiomys imhausi | reverse complement strand
TGTGTGTGTGTGTGTGTGTGTGTGTGTGTGTGTGTGTGTGTGTGTGTCTCCGTCCATCCCTTGGGCATTATTCTCCATGCTATACTGATGTTCTAGGACACATGGAGATATGATTCTTCTGTCTAACCCATGGTGTGTCTCCTCCTTTCCTCCCTGGTGCTTCTTCTTCCTATGATTCTCTCTGCCGCCCCCGAACCCCTGCACCTTAGCCCCACCTTCCTCTCTCTCTGCCCAATCCAGGCTTTGGCATTTCTTCAACCAATCAACTGCAAATTAGGTAGAGCAAGGTTCACACAACAAAGGGTGGCAACCAGATTCCGAGGCCAGTAATTAGCAACAAAATACAAGCAGCTTTCAGGTTACCCCAACAGAGAAACTTTGCTGGTCTCTCATTAATTCAGTTCCTGTAGGGTGTTAAATTACAAAATATAGTCTCAGGCATAACCTCTTTTCTTGTCATAGATATCGAAGGGGTATCATCATCATCATTGTTCCCAAGCCACAGATAGGAACAGATGCTGAGGGAAATGACCTCCCTAGAAGCAACTGGGAAATTTGCAGCATGGTTGAGTCTAGGAATAGTTAATTCCCTTCAGTATAAAAATGTCCATAGTAACATATATATCAGAGATTACCTAAAGCAGTTAGTGAGCACAAGAAATGTGGTTTTTCTTATTCCCAGCTTCCTCTCGTGTAGCTGTCGGGTCTTCTCTCTGTCCCTCTTTGCATTGGAGATGCAAAGGATGATACTTGGAACTGGACACCGAAAAGCCTTGAGCTGCTTGTTTCCTCATCTGTAATTGAGTGACTTCCTGGTCCCTGTGCTCTTCATCTTCTCTCATGAACTGTTCACCAGCACTCTTCTGAAATGTCTTTGCGGTAAACACTGTTAGGCAGACCAAGACATTGTTTTAAGGGACTCTCATTTAGTTCCTTCACATTTTGAAGTTTAAATCTGTAGTGGATATTTAGACTGAAAGCCACACTGAAAAATTAGGTGAGTGGGAGTACGTAGCTTGCCCCTGATATAGAACTTTCACTGCTAAAAGTACAGTTAAGCTGCTTATGAATAATTCTATATTTTTATTTCATAGGTAATATGCATGTGTCACTAGCAGAGGCCCTGGAGGTTCGGGGTGGACCACTGCAGGAGGAAGAAATATGGGCTGTGTTAAACCAAAGCGCTGAAAGTCTCCAAGAATTATTCAGAAGAGGTGAGTAATTTTAAAAACATTTTATTTTGCATGTTGAGTAGCTGAAAAAACAGGTAACCAGTGGTAGATCAGGTTTCTGTTTCACTATTCCTCGTTTTGGTAGAGTACAGAAAGAAGTGCCTTATCATGTTTCTCAGGGCTGGAAATTTTCAGCTTGCTTGTATTAATTTGAACACACTGAATATGCCCGCTATTGTACAGGTCCCTGGAAACAAAGTGATTCTCAAATAAAAGTGCTATTTGATGGAAGCTCATGTTCCAGGGCAGAGAGTAACTATTAATAAGACACTGGGATTAGCAAATGTAACTGTATCAAGGACTGTGAATCCGGGCATTCTGACTGTGTCCGATCACAGGAGGAGGATTTGACTTGAATGTAGGGAGGAAAAGGAAGCCTTCCTTGCATTAAGGTTCCCCAGGGCTCATGCCTGAAAGAAAAGCAGGAATCTACCTTGTGAGAGGGAGTAAAGGGAACATTCCTGACAGAGAGCAGTCTCATTGCTGTTGCTGTATATTAGGATAAGTAGTTTGCTGTTTTCCTTGTAAGTGGTCGCTTGGCCCAGAAGTTCATTTTGTGTTTGGGAGCTGGAAGTTAGTGGGACTTCAGTTGTCTAAAACAGTTTGCTGTGGGGTCATTCATATCACACGGTCACCATGTATGAGGACAGGGAGCTTTGTCTAATGGGAGAATCAGTCTTTCAAACTTTATTGAATAAATAAACCAGACATAGTAGACATGACAGAGATTGGTGAGACTGAGGGGAAAGATGTTCTTCAAAGTGTGGGATGTGAACTGACAGGAGAGTCTCAATGGAGCCTGGTTAGAATGCAAATGCTCAGGCCCACACTGCAGACCCACTACAGTAAGAGGACTGACTCTCAGGGGAGCCCAGACGTTTGTGCATTAATAAGCCCCCGAGGACACTGTGATGTAAGCTGCAGTTTGAGAACGAGCTCAGGCTAGACTTGCTAAGCGCCATGTGCCATGCATGGGAAGCCCTTGGAAAGCTGTAGGGATGGCCACAGGGGGAAGGAGAATACAGAGCAGATTGAAGGAAAGTCTGGGGACAAGGGCTCAGGGTAGGTGGCTGAAGCATTCATTGTTGCTGGCGCTGTTGATTTTCAGGCCAGTGAGGACCTTGAACAGAATTTCTAAGGCCTAGCTCTTACTGCTTGTGACCCAGGGGCCTGGAATCCTACACTGAGATGCACGAAGATCTTTGCCTACAGCTAGGATTAGTCTAAGTAACAGAATTTTTTTTTTTTTTTGGTTTTTCGAGACAGGGTTTCTCTGAATATCTCTGGCTGTCCTGGACTCGCTTTGTAGACCAGGCTGGCCTCAAACTCACAAAGATCCACCTGCCTCTGCCTCCCAAGTGCTGGGATTAAAGGCGTGCGCCACCACTGCCCGGCAACAGAATTCTTATTACCTAAAATCAGTTACAAAATTTGTTTTAAATAAACATTGTTGTTTCAATTGCTTCACTTTACTTTTTCAGAAAATTCAGAATTATAGGCAGTGTAGAGTATAGAACATACGGCCATGCTTCAAAGGTATTTTACCCAACTAGCAGTTAACAATAGTCAATTAATGTTAAGAAACATCTCCTTGTGAGGTTCTGTGGGAGGGGCCAATGAATGGAAGGTGTCATTGTTGCCCTTTGGGCATTGATTTGGATCAGACCGAAGCTCAGGCTTCCAGAAAGTGTTCCAGAGGAATGCTAGGGACAGTGCTCACTGCAGATGCTCAGGGAGGAGAGATAGCAGCTCTTCATCGTACCAACTGGCCACGCCCCACAGCATGTGAAGCATCATGCCCACTTTGGGTACCCTGGAGGGCTTTCCTTCTTTCAAATTTCGTAATGCGGGCTGGAGAGACGGCTCAGTGGTTAAGAGCACTGGCTGCTCTTCCAGAGGTCATGAGTTCAATTCCCAGCAACCACATGGTGGCTCACAACTATCCATAATGAAATCTGGTGCCCTCTTCTGGCCTGTAGATATACCTGCAGACAGAACACTGTATACACAATAAATAAATCTTTAAAAAAAAAAAAAAATTTTCGTAATGCTGCTAGAGATTGAAAGCTCGTACTTAACAGCCCTCATCACGGACTGGTGATTGTTGCATAATGCATTGGCACTTTACAATAAAGACACATTAAGTGAATTACCGTGAGGCAGTTGTGTCTCGTATACTGTCCAATGGGAGCCGCCTACTGGGTGGCCCGCAGTGTAAGAAGCAGAGTGACAGCAATAACAAGAACAAATTAAGTTTGGCTTCGTTGACAGTTGGGAAATTACCAGTTATAGTGATTGCCAATTGGGAATTTCCACTTGTTAGGAAGAAGTTTGCTCGATTTATATAAAATCTTTACATTTGATAATGCAGCGTCACTTTCCTGCAAGTTTCCCTCCTGACTCTGATACAAGGAACCAAAGTAAAATAATGCCTGCTTGGTTAGTTCAGGGCGGATTGCGGTTGTCTTGATGCTTTAGATAAGCTCATGAGTAATCCTGGGAAGCTAGTAGGAGAACAGATGAAATGGATCTCCTCCAACAGCTTGTTTCTCTGAAATGTGTCTTCCCATCTCGGCCATCTTTGTCATTCTTGTGTAAATCTCTCTCTGGTTCTGGGTGATGGCTTTCCCACCATCACCTGGAGCCTGTTGCTCTGCCCTGAAGGGTACACACATGCGCAGTGCACTGCTAAGATAGCTGTGGAAGACAGAGATGGAAGAAGCACCTCCTGGGGGATTATTGAGCAAAGAGCAAGAAAATAACCCATCTCCTCTTCCTTATCAGCCTTCTAGGAATTTAAAGCTTTTAGCATTTTTCAAAGCCAAGATCTGTGTTACTATTATTCACAGGATAATGATGCTGAAGCTTGACCTTGTTGAAAAATACCATCTTCAAAGGAGTTTCTCCCCAGAGACGGGAAAATAGGAATTGTTAACAGTCACTCCTAACACATGGCAGGGATGACTGTAGTTCGTACTCCTTTTGTTGCATCTGTTTTCTTGCCTCCTGTCATGCATATCATCTGTATGATTACTGATAAAGTTCTGAGGATTTCTTGTGGTTCCACATACAATCCAGCTTTGTCAGTGTTCTATGGTGTTTTGAAAAGAACATGTACTTTCAGTCTCTAGGCTGTAGCTTAGGTTTGTTAATGATTGATTTTAAAATGGTTTGTAATGTTTTTACTTTGAGTATGTGAACTGTAATAATTCTCAGGACTAGTGAATGATATTAATGGCCTGGAACTCTCCTTTTCACTCCACTTTGCACTCTGTCCTCTCTTCTCTGTCCTGACCATTGCCACCTTGTGACCTTTTGTCATTTGCTACAGTGTGTTTCTTCCTCCACCTTCCTCTGGTCTTGTTGTAACTTTGATTTTTTTTTTCAATAAGTAGCAGAGAACATAGTTTTACATTTTTGCTTAGATGAGTAGTTTATATTCTTTAACTTGAATGTGATAATTTAAATGCAATTTCTGGAGGAATTTCAACTAGGGTAGCAACACATTGTATCTTCCTAATTATATGCTTCTTGGTCTATCTTATCAGCTAATTGGGAAGCAGAATTCTATGGGTGGGTGAGCATATAAATATTTTTTAAAAATTCCTCAATTTCTCCTGCACAATGGTACAAAAAACAATTGTATTTCTACATAGTGACAATGAACACTTAGAAAATGAAACTTTTTAGTTACCTTTTATAGAAATGTAACAATTAAAATGTGAAATTTTAAAATATGAAAAAAGAAATAAATCTGAGGAAAAATAAATAAAGACCTACCTGATGAAAATAGAGAGCTGCGCCTTGTTCCTAGATGAGAAGATTCCTTACTAAAAGGAAGGCAGCTCTCTCTAAATTGACAGTGACTATAGTCCCAACAGGTTGTAGTTTTACAAAAAGTGAGTGTCCTAAGATTTATACAGAAATTCACTGAACTTAAAAGTAGCCAAAACATCTTTGAAAAGAAACAAACAAGTGTCAAAGACTCACACTGCCTAGTTCAAGATCTGCTGTAAAGCTATAGTAATCAAAGTAGGCGGATTGATTAATGAGCATAATCAAGTCCCAGAATCAATCCTCATTGATGATAAACTTTAATTGGATTCCTGAGACTTTTTCAAAGCCCTTATAGAAAAATATTAAAAAGTTTTATGGACTGAAAATTTTCAAGTAAATTTTTGTATAATATGTTTAGCTTTCAAGAGACTAGGGCCTACCTACTCACTTGTTACTGCATTCCTATTTAGTTGCTGTCATAATTAGGTTGATTAAGAGGGTGCTTAAGTGTCTTTGACATGCCAGATCTTGCCTTGTATTTGTAAGGCCAGAATTAACAGGTCCTTCAAGTTGAATGTGTTTGAACTAGATGAAATTGCCCTATTTGTTCCCTGGAAACAAACTATAAAACATGAAATTAAATTTAATATTTGGCATTCTGAAAATACGGTGTAGGTTGTCCAACAAGTGCATGAGGCACTTGTTGAGAACAGCCCCTGCCCTGCAAACACACTGGTAGAACACTGTGTATATTGACATTGTAGCCCATGAGTTCCAGGACAGCCAGGGCTACGCAAAGAAACCCTGCCTCTGTGTGGAAAACACAGAAAAACAAAACCAAAAGAAAAAAAAAGAAGCTGGGCGTGGTGGTGCACGCCTTTAATCCCATCACTGGGTAGGCAGAGGCAGGCGGATCTTTGTGAGTTCGGGGCTGGCCTGGTCTGCAAAGTGAGTTTAAGACAGCCAGAGATACACAGAGAAGCAGTGTCTTGAAAAAACCCTACCTTGAAAACCAAAAAAAGAAAAAAAGAAACAAAGTATTTTATCTTAGTTAAGTGGGGGAAAAAAAAAACCTCATAAAGTAGCTCTATCAGGTTGGAGCAAGAATTTTCTATAATTTTTGTTCCAGATTTCTACAACTTCTATTATAAGTAAAACCAATTTTAAAGCTGATACCATGGTGATGAATATTCAAATAAATATTTTCACTAACTAAATCATGTTATAGTTCGAGATAATTGCTAGGTACAGTAAAACATCAATTTGGCAAGTAGTATAATTAGCTGCTCGTGTACTAATTGGCTGGATTGTCAAGCCTTAAGCCAAGCACTCTAACTTGAGGACTTCGCTAACTAGGAGTGCTGCGCCTTAAGTAGACTCCTGAGAGAAGGAGGCGCTCCAGGGAATTTAGTTCTAGTTAAAGAACAAATTCACATCTCCCAAAACTTCATCTTCAAATTGTCTGTATTTCTAATATGACTTGTAGGTAAAAGATGCAAAATTAAATGAAATCAGAACTATTCCCAGACATGCAGAACACAGTAGCGTGATATGGTTTTTGAAACTACAGGACTTGTGTGTGATGCCTTTACCCCTGTCTTCTTGGGAAAACAGAAATCAGTAACTGAGAGCTAGTCTGAATGGTGGCTTCCCTTAGATGTGGTGTGCACACTTTCTATCTTTGAGGAGAACTTTTATTACATGGCAGTAATGGAGCTAGCTGTTCCAGGTACTTTTCCCAGTAATCCTCACAGCAGCATTACGGGCTCAGAACAGTCTTCACAGGCGTGGAAGGAAGGCCGGGGAACTGGTTGCTCTTAGGATCACAGCTGTGAAGTCTGAACATCAAGCTGAGGACTTGGAGGAGACTTCTGCTTCAGTCTGTGTTACACTGTCTAATTTTGTGAAGTCCGCACTGTACTAATAAAGGTGGCATTTTAAAAGAATGAAAAGAAGCAGGCTGTTTCTCTGGTACTTTGTAACCTTGTGGATAAGTTTGTGGATCTGAGACCCATTACAGCCCAGTGTAAGTTCTGGAGACTCACAGGCTTGTGGGAGCTTATACGAAATACTTGTTAGTGGTTGGCTATCTCAGCAAACTTAAATGACATCAACTGTCTTCTAGGAGATTACCATTATGAGGTTGTATTGTTACAGGTACCCTTGAAAACATTAGTACAATTTTATTTTCAGAAAGGGATTGTTTGTTCGTCCATTCTCTTTCATATTAGAGAAAGTGACATTTTAAAAAGTAGGAACAAAATTTAGGAATAATAAGTTCCCAATTTTTAATTAATTACCCTGTAGTATATACTATAATTTCAGTACATTATAGTTTATTAGAAGATGCTACTATGAAGAAAGGAAAAGAAGGGAAGGGAAGAAAAAGGAAAGGAGGGGAGAGGAAGAAGAGGCAGGAGGAAGGGGAAAGAGAGACACGGACAGTGATGGGAAGCGTGCTGGTCCAAGTGATTTGGTTCAACATTAAGTTATGTCAGGTGACTGGTTAGAGAGTTCTAACTTTCTCAAACCCTTCAGAGGTTAGACAGCAACCTCTGCATAGACTTCTGTTAGCTACCCTCATGGAACGCAGGCTAGGAGGTCTGTAAATTCTCTATTGAACTTTTTTTTTTTTTTCTTGTATAAGAGGGTTTATTAAGGTAAGGGGAAATGGAGTTTGTGGCAGGGAACGGAAGAAGTTTGGGAGAAACTTGGAGAGAGAAAGAGAGGAGTGGCGGGTGGGGAGAGGAAGAAGGGCGTGGGGGACAGGGGAGACAGAAGACGAAGCTGGGAAAGAGACTATTAGACATCTTGAACTCAAACAGTACATGAAATGACTTTATTCAGAGTCTCTAAATTAGTCCCCGATGATGATTTTGCTAAGTGTTCTCTTAAACGTGTTTACAACCCAGTTATAACTATTTACCTATATTTTTTGGAGACAAGTTGCTATGTAACCTAAGATGTCCTTAAACTACTAAACAGCCCAGGTTGCCTTCCAGCCTCCGCCTCCTGAGTGCTGGGATTATAGACATAGTAGGTAGAAATTTAAAGGAACCGGCAGGTACCCAAGGGGAAAGGATGACTGTTAAATGGCTTGTGGGTTTTTAATTTAAGAGAGCACTGAAACATGCTTTAGATTGTTTCTTTACATTTCAGGTTTCTGTGTATTTCTAACTTCACCTCTAGCTGTTTGAAACTCTGACCAGAAACTCCTCCTGTGGAATGTTAGTAAAAATCTCCAAAAAGAACCACGCTAGCTACTGGAATTTGGTTCATATCAAATTTACTTTTTCATAATAATAGCATTCTTGGAGTATATCAGTACACAACTATACCAGGGACATAACACTATAGCTTCTGGAATCTACTTTTAAAATATTCTCTGCCAACATTCTTTGAAGGATTTTGAAAACATTTGCTTTAAGTTCCTTCCTTTCAGTTGTCAGGAAATGGGAATTAAAGACTGATTCTAGCCACAACTCTTCAATCCCTCACTTGTAGGTTTGCGTAAGCCCTTGTAATTATTTAAAAATATATTCTGTGGTTTGACTACAGTACCTCAAGAATCCAGTACTTACATGTCGTGTATATGTTTTGGAAATTGACAGCAATGCATTTTGTGGTCACACTTGCTTTGGATTTATTGCATGGCACTTTGAAAACATTTGTGGCATTTCTGGGTGTTTTTGAAAGGGAAAAATCATGACTTCCCCTCTCTCTACACACACACTAATGTTTAGTTTCTCCATTTTTAGTACCATTTCTCTACCAAAATTGTTACTATTCCCTCTCCAAACTTAATTTCCTGAGCGCCTTTGAGTTGTCTGCTTCTCTCTGGAAGCCAACTGTAAGCCATATTCAAGTGGTCGTTCTCCATTTAAAGGGTACCTTTAGTTAAAAAAGGAAGGAAAAAAAAATCTTGTCTGTATTGTGGCTGATTTTTTTTTTTAATCCACAAAACTTTTATATTATCTGTTTCTCACATGTTTTATGCTTTCTGTCTTCTGCCTTAATATGTACATATTCTGTCTCCCCAGTAGTAATTGGAAGTCTAATAGCAAATGACCTACAATGCTGATCATATTATGTTAAAATATTGTGCTTAACAACATGCATATGTATCAGATATTTTTAAACACATGTAAACAGCAGTTGTAGAAGGCAGATAATTTTCCCATAATAATAGTTGTGGCGGCCTTGGCTGTGTTGGTGAATGAATAAATTTCTTCCTTTCAGAGCAATAAGCAGTAGTGGATTAAAAAAATTGCATCATGTATTTATTTAATTTTTATTGAATGTGTGCCGACTTGTGCATGCATGTGTGAAATCAGAGGACGGCATTCTGGAGTCGCAGCTCTCTCCACCGTGGGTCTGAGATCGAGCCCAGGTCCTCAGGCTTGGCAGCAGGTGCCCTTATCTGCTGAGCTACCTCACCTGTTCAGTAATGGATTTTTAAAATGCCATTTTCCTGTCTCAGTTCCCCCCACCCCGACCTGGCCTGGCCGTGCATCGATTCACCTTCGTTAGTTTCTAGTTTAGGCTATTCTGTTTAAGATAGGGTAGAGCTGGTCTGTGCTCAAAGATTTGGAGAATGAGGGTGCAAACCTTCTTCTGGCATGTATGGAACCCCGAATCCAGGTTAGCAAGATAGCACAGAGACTGCTGGGTAGCACTCATGCCTCAATGGTAGTTCTAATCCTCAATAATCTTTAAGTTCAAAATGACAGCAGGCATATGGAAATTATAATGACTGTCTCTAAACTAAGGGCTGTTGAGTACTAGCCCTGTGCTATCAGTGGGTTACCTGTGCCTCTGAGGATGACCCCACACCTATTTGCATATGGTCAGCACTAATGGAACTTGAAGCTTATAATTATATTAATAATGACAGTAATAGTAGTAATAAAGAAGGCATGGAGTCAGAAGTTGGTGGGTTCCAGAGAGTACTGGATGAAGGTGGGAGCTGGCATAGATAAGGTCAAAATACATTGTGTACATGTATGACCTTTTTCAAGAGTAAATACAAATATTGCTTTAAAATAGAATTAGCCCTGAGGATTAGAATCCCAGACTCCCAGTTCAAATTCAAGCCCAAATACTGTGGGACTGGATGGAAAGGCCACTATGAGGAACAGAAGTGTGAAGACTGGCAGTTTCAATGAGTGGCATTAGGACTGTGACACTGTACTTCCACGGAGTGCTGGAAGAGGTGGGGGAGAAGGAACAGTCGGTCCTCATGGTGGGCATACATGCCTCAAGACTCAAACCTTGGACTTAGTTTCTTTTCTTTTTTTCTTTCTTTCTTTTTTCAAGACAAGGTTTCTCTATATATCCTTGGCTGTCCTGGAGTCACTTTGTAAACCAGGCTTGAACTAACAGAGATCCCCCTGCCACTGCCTCCGGGTGTGAGCTAATTCTCCCCTTCCACCACATGGAACCCAGCGATTGATCTCCATTTCTCAGGCTTGTCAGCACTTGCCTTCATTCACTGAGCCCTCTCACTGGCCTAAGTTAGTATTTATTTGTGTAAATATTTGTGAAAGGCAGCAGTGTGTGCAGTTTCCCTGTGTGCTGGTTCTGTGACACACTGAAGCCTGAGAACCTGAGCTTGCGTTCCCAGCACCTGAGGAAGAAAACCCAGTAATGCGGAATGCACCTGTAATCCCAGCGATGGGGAGCCTCACACAGGAGGCTCAGGGTGTGCTAGTCAGCCTTTCTAGCTGGTCGAGCTCAAGGTTCAGTGAGAGGCGCTGCTCAAAATATGAGGTGGAGATGATCGACCTCCATTCCCCTCCTCACACACCCTGAACACTGTCTACGCCAAGTGTTCTTAATTTTGGAATGTGATTGAAAATAGGTTATAGGAAGGCCCTTGAACTCTGGAATTTATACCCGAAGTTTTTAGGTTTATAGACAGTGTCTTGAAGCCATAGTTTTCACTGAGTACTGGGCCTTCTCCATTCTATATATGTCAGCATATATGTTTAGCTTTTATGAGCAGTTTGTAAGACCAGCCTTCCAGATGTTAAGTGATGAAACCAAATGAAGGGATGATTGTGGGCAGTGATCATGGCTATGCTTCGGGGATTCTTACGTGCATACCATACTAATTTTGTGTATGGAACTACATCTTAGTTAGTGCCTGTACAGTTAGGCTAGAATATCTATTGAGGTGATCACAGATTCTTCTAGTTCTGCTGTAAATTATCATATCATTTCCTCTCCTTTTCATTTGGTGCTCATACAAAGCAGTGAGCATCGCTGACCCCGCTGCCCTTGGCTTCATCATCTCTCCATGGTCGCTGCTGTTGCTGCCGTCTGGCAGCGTGTCCTTTACAGATGAAAGTATCTCCAATCAGGACCTTCGAGCGTTCACTGCTCCAGAAGTTCTTCAGAGCCACTCACTGACTTCTCTCTCAGATGTTGAAAAGGTAAATATTAAGTCTTCACTTTTTTTATTCTGTTAGAAGTAGAGCAGGTCAAAACAATGGAAAATTCCTTTGAATTTAAAATAATCATGTTTTAAGATTATATATAAATACAGATATTATCTGTAATTCAGAATTTTATATATAAAATAAAAGTGTGTGTGTAATCGAGAATAATTCCATGAAAACATATTGACCTGGGGAAAAATTTTTTTTTTTTCCTTTTGGAGACAGGGTTTCTCTGTGTAGCCCTGGCTGTCCTGGATTCACTTTGTAGACCAGGCTAGCCTTGAATTTACAAAAATTCGACTGTCTCTGCCTCCCAAATGCTGGGATTAAAGGCGTGCGCCACCACACCTGGCAATTATAGACAGCTGTGAACTGCCATGTGGGTGGTGGGATTTGAACTCTGGTCCTTTGGATGAGCAGCCAGTACTCTTAACAGTTGAGCTATCTCTCCAGCCCTGGGAAAAATATTTTTAAAGGGTGAATTTATATTCTTATTTGCAAGTAGTTATTAAATGCCTGCTATCTATAAAACAATTTTTTGGGGAAAGATACAGAAATTACTACACAGTGGACCCTGACTAATATGTGTAGAACTGTCTATATATATGGTAGGATGAAACAAATGCTGAGTAGGGAGTAGTCTTTGTGAGTCTCCATTAGAAGCAGTTAATTTTTATTCCCAAATACTGTAGCATTTACTATGAAGAATAAACCTAATTTAGGTAAACGAAAATGGATTAAAAGGGTGTTTCCTTCAAGGTTATGAGCATGGATGATGACAAGAGAAAAGAAGCTGTCCATTGTGGCTGGGAATCAGAACAGGCAGACATTTGCATCTAAAGGGCCCTGTCAGTCAACAGGAGTGAACTGAACACCAGGGCTGAGGAACTCTTCTGAGGTCATAGGAGCCTGCCATATTTATGGGGGTGTGAAACATTGGGATTTATAATTGTAAAGGTTAAACTTGACAGATCTTGATAATATTGAGAGCTAGAGCATTTTATGAGAATTGATTGTGGAAACTTCCTAATCTGGAGAGAAAGAGCTAAAAGAAGCATGGCATGTTGGCCGTCTAAAGAAGTGGGTAAAGGGGACACAGTGGAGGCAGAACTCACAGACTAACAGCTCATTTAAGAAAGTTCATGATAGAAGCATGGTGATGTCCTTGGCCAGATCAAATCTAATTTCATTGATGAACTCCGAAAAAACTTAAGTGTTGTTGTATCATATAGCAAACTTGATACTTCAAGTCTGAGACTCAGCTGGAGATTGTAAATTGGCTTTGAATTTTTTTTCTCATTCATTCCTGCAAGTGGGAAAATAACCTAATAATTTTCTGATGATAAAACTTTAACAATATGCACATTATGATACACACTTCTGATGGAAAAGAATTAATTGTGCATTAACCTTTTTACTGATTAATATTAAGTTTTCAGTAAGAGAAAACAAGAACTGAGGCCTCTTGATGAGGCCTGGTAGGTGATTCCAGCCTGAAGTTTGTATGACTTTAATGTCGTGGGGATTATTTAGGACATCTGTGAAAGTGGGAGCATCCAGAGACAACACTTGAGGTAGAACTCTAGAGAAAGTACTATAGAGTACTTTAGAGAGTACTAAAGAGAGTATACAGTTACAGTCAGGGTCCACAACAGAATTCTAGCACTCTGGTAATGTTTCATTAAAATGATTAGTATAGTGCCGGGCGTTGGTGGCGCACGCCTTTAATCCCAGCACTTGGGAGGCAGAGGCAGGCGGATCTCTGTGAGTTCGAGGCCAGCCTGGTCTACAAAGCGAGTCCAGAACAGCCAGAGATACACAGAGAAACCCTGTCTCAAAAAAAAAAAAAAAAAAAAAATAAAAAAAAATAAAAATAAATAAAATAAAAAAATGATTAGTATAAACATACTAATTTTTATTGTGTTTTCACAGTATATGTTCGTTAAATACCCTGTACAATTCACTTATTCATGTACTTCTAAAAGATTAGGTATAATATATGCAAATTACTTAACCCTTTAAGGTTTTTGTTTTATTATTGATCCT
The DNA here is from genome assembly GCA_907164525.1 of Lophiomys imhausi. Taxonomy (NCBI): domain Eukaryota; kingdom Metazoa; phylum Chordata; class Mammalia; order Rodentia; family Muridae; genus Lophiomys; species Lophiomys imhausi. The sequence continues at coordinate 529,683 of CAJQZJ010032196.1, read as the reverse complement.
GAGTGCGTACAAACCAGTGAAGCAGCATGCTGAGCTGTGTGTGTGTGTGTGTGTGTGTGTGTGTGTGTGTGCGCACGCGCGCACGCACTTTGGGAAGAGTGCATTCCTGGCATTGCCAGTCTCTTAAATGAGCATGGTGACTTCAAGGAGAAGTAAGACCCACTATATTATCATGAATAGTGTTGTTTTTGAAAACTTGTCTAAATTATAGGAGAATCTCACCCTCTAGTATTCAATAATGTTTATAGATATCTATGAATTTATGCTCAATAAAAGTTTCAGGTACATGTTGTGAATATAGTTCCACCAGTGGGGCCTGCTTAGCACATGTGAGGTCCTTGGTTTAATTCTCAGCACCACATTAGCAGGTATAATGGAATACACCTGTAATCCCAAGACATGGAGGCAGTGGCAGGAGGATCAGAGACTCAGTGCCATCTTCTAGTGTATAATACGTCTAGTCTGAAGCTAGCCTGAGGTACATGAGACCGTTGTCTTAAAAAGAAACAAAGAATAAAGAAAAAGTTCATGTGCACAATGCTTTTCTGATTGGCTAATGAGTTTGTCAATTTGCTCTGTGATATCAGCATTCCAAATGTACTGGGCATGGTGATGCATACCAATAGTTTCAGCACGCAGAAGGAAAAGATAGGTTGATCAAGAATTCAAGGCCAGCCTCTGCTGCATGAGACTCTTGCTTAAAAATCAAATAACAGTTAATAAAAACTAGGCCAAGAATTTGAATGTAAAAAGGAAGATATTTGGGACAGTTTAAAGGGAGGAATAGGAAGGGGGAAGTTATGTAATTATATAATACTCTAAAAAAATAAAACAACAACAACCATAAAAACCAAATCAAATGAAAATTCCCAAGTGAGTGAAATGGCATGTGTTAGGAATCGCAGCTCAGACAGTGAGTGAGTGCTGCTGTGTTCTGTGCTAAAGAGCACAGCAAGTGGGTGGGAGTGCTGCTGTGCTCTTGAACTTGCTGAGACTAACTCAAATACTTTGTCACCTCGAAAAACAAAAGCAGGTGTCTTAGGGTTTTATTGCTATGAAGAGACACCATGACCATGGCAGCTCTTTTTTGTTGTTGTTTTGTTTTTGTTTTTAGGTTTTTTGAGACAAGGTTTCTCTGTGTAGCCCTGGCTGTCCTGGAACTCACTTTGTAGACCAGACCAGGCTGGTCTTTTTTTTGTTTTGTTTTGTTTTGTTTTTTCGAGACAGGGTTTCTCTGTGTAGCCCTGGCTGTCCTGGACTCACTTTGTTGACCAGGCTGGCCTTGAACTCGCAAAGATCCACCTACCTCTGCCTCCCAGGTGCTGGGATTAAAGGCGTGCGCCACCACGCCCTGCCATGGCAGCTCTTATAAAGGAAAATATTTAGTTGGAGCTAGCTTACAGTTTCAGAGGTTTAGTCCATTATTATCATGGTGGGAAGCATGACAGTGTGCAGGCAGACACGGTGCTGGGGAAGGATCTGAGAATTTTACATCTTGATCTGAAGGCAGCAGAAGGAGATCGTGCACCACATGGGGCATAGCTTGAGCATAGGCCGCCCCCACGGTGACTCACTTCCTCCAACAAGGCCACACTTCTTCCAGCAAGGCCAACACTTCTTCCAACAAGGCCACACCTCCTAATAGTGCCACTCCCTATGGGCCAAACGTTCAACACACGAGTCTATGGGGGCCATACCTATTCAAACAACATTATATTCCCTGGCCCCCATTGGCTTGGGGCTATAACATAACTCAGAAATGCATGTAGTCCAACTTCAAAAGTCCCCATAGTGCATAATAGTCTCAAACTTGTTTAAAAGTCAAAAGTTCAAAGTCCTTTTGAAATTTATGCACTCTCAGGGTAATTATGTAATCCTCTGTGAAATCAAAATAAAAAAGCAGATCATATACTTCTAACATATACCATTCCAAAATGGAGGGAAGGGAGCATAATGAAGAAAAATTGGATCAAAGCAAAACTTAAATCAGCTGGGAAAACTCCAAATTGGCATCGCCATGTCCGATGTCAAATGCTCCTCAGATCTCCATCTCCTTCAGCTTTGTTGACTGCAACACACATTTTTCTTTTGGGCTGGTTCTACCCCTTGCTAGCAGCGTTCCTCTGTAGGTATTCCATGGCTCTGGCATCTCCTACATCTTAGGGTCTCCAAGGCAATTCAGGCTTCACCTTCACAGCTTTACACAATGGCCTCTCTGGGTCTCCATTCAGGGACACCCCTGGCACATTCCTGGACTCAGTGACTTTCCTTAGTCATGGAGGAAGATTCCATAACCCTTTTCTTCTACCCTTGACTCTAAAAGCAGAACCACGTGGCCAAAGCTGCCAATTTCTGCTGTTTCCTGGGGCTGGAACATGGCCTCTCCGTCACTAACATCTTCACCAGCTTTCTGTTTTTGCTGATTTCCTTTACTGCCTAAGTTTGACTATCCTGGAACTTGCTCTGTAGACTAGGTGGGCCTTGAACTTAGAGATCTGCATGTCTCCTGAGTTCTGGGATTAAAGGCATGTACCACCATGCTTGAACATAAACTGTTCTTTAATTCCTTTTCACAAGATGGAAGCTTAGCTTGGTGCAATCTTGTCCTGAGGTCACCAACGGAGTTTTATCTACTTAATATCTTTAACATGTTTATCTCCTTGAACACAGTATTTAGCTCCATTACACTTCCTGATGCCCCTTTTCTCCTTGAACCATACTTTTTGTATTTTTCCTTGCTCAGCTTGCTCCTCATCAAAACACTCTTCATAAGAATGAACACTAATAACCACATGACAAAAGTCTATAATAGACTGTTTTGAGATTTTCTTTGCCAGTGCAACTGATCTAAATCTCTTCATGTTAACCTCAGACTGAGAGTTCTACATCTCGATCTGAAGGCAACAGGAGACTGGACATACCTTGAGCATATAGGAGACTTCATAGTCCATCCCCACAGTGACACACTTCCTCCAACAAAGCCACACCTTCTCCATCAAGGCCACACGTCCTAATAGTGCCACTCCCTATAGGCCAAACATTCAAACACTGAGTCTACGGGGGCCATACCTATTCAAACCACCACAGTAGGGTCTTTTCTTGGTTATTTTGTTTGTTTTTTTCCATACCTACTGATTCAAACCTCAGGTTGAAAATATTCAATGGAAAACTGCATCTTTACTGAACATTTGTAAACTCTTCCTTATTGTTACCTTTTAAACAGTCCAGCGTATCATCCACATACTTAGCCTTTCCACTGTACAGTGTCTTCTGAAGAATCTGGAAATGAGGCAAATTCTACTGTGGATGTTTGTACACATGAATGCCCAGTAGTGAGTGTCCACTGGAACCTGACATGGGATGTGTTCCTCACATTCAGAGAGAATTGTACTTGGAAGTGTTTCTAAACTGTACACTTACCATCCCTATGAAGAGTTTACAAAACTACAAGCTATGTAAATAAGCGCTTCCACTTTTTTACTTAAATTTTACTTTTCAAGATAAAATGTCCCTTTGAATAACTAGAAAATTCACACAAAGCTTTTGATCCTCAGACTTTTTTCCTTTTTATGGCTTTCCCCTTTTACTAAGTAACCTTCTACTTCTTAATACAGTTTTTATGAAAAATAATGTAGAGGTAACTAGGGAAGTAAAAGGCAGAATTACCATTTGATCCTGCAGGATTTCACAGAAATACTCACACACTATGCCCACTGTATCATTGCTCCTGATAACCATGAACTGAAAGCAGTCACATGCCGACTAAGAGCACATGGTGTACATTATGCATCCAGCAGAAGAAAAAGAGAAACCTGCCTCATGCTACAACAAGGTCTTGTAGAGAAACTTGGAGGACTTGTGATTAGTGAAATAAACCCAACCATGAAAGACACATATGTCCAATCCTTTCATACGAAGCCTCTGAAGAAGGCACAATCACATAAAGTAAAAGGTTACTTAGGGAGGACTCTAGGGAGGGCAAGAGGACATTGCTGTTGAGTGGGCTCAGGGTTCCAGGTGTGTAAAAAGAAGAAGGGTTGGTGTTCTTTTGCACAGCAGTGCATGTTGTTTATACTGCTCAGATACATACTTACAGTGGTTAGCATTCTGTGTTCACTTGTATCGCAATAAATACATGGCATGGTATGCTGGAGTTTCAGTAGGCATAAAAGCATTTATAGTAATTTAGCTCTTGGGGATGAGGAAATAGCCAAGCGCAGAATGCTTGTTCTACTGCCTGATTGAGTCCCCAATGCCACACAGAATAAACAGATGCAGAAGGAATCTAGCTCTTTAAGTAAGGTTTCCATACTATGTAACACTAGCTAACAGCTGTTTTGTTAGTCATTCATTTTAGTGCCTTAACTTGTTAATCTTGCCAAGTAACACTGTCATTACATAAGCTTTAAAATATGTAGCACCTTAGTTCTGTGAACTCAGGGCATGGTACATCCAGATCATCTTAAGATGATGAAAGAACCAGTCGTGCTGCTAAAGACTCCATCCCATGAAAGAGAAATACGGGAATCCTACAGAACGGGCCCCACACATCCGACTTGAGCAGACCATTGGGCTTGTTCTGCAGGGGCACAGTTACTCTAGAGCATGAAACACCTTCTGGATTGTAGTCCGTGTATACTCATCTTCCTGGATCTGCAGAAGCTGAGAGCTAAGCAAATCATCAGATTTATTATTAAGATGTCTGAATATAACTCAAAAACCAGGCATGTGTATTTTAAGGTGTGATCAAAGGTAATTAGTGCACAGAAAAGTTGATTTTTAAATGAGAAAATGACATTCTGATGTTTTTTGTTTTTTGGTTTTTTTTTTTTGGGGGGGGGGGGTTGTCTTTTTTTGCTTTTTCAAGACAGGATCTCTCTGTGTAGCCCTGGCTATCCTAGACTCCCTTTGTAGACCAGGCTGGCCTTGAACTCACAAAGATCCACCTGCCTCTGCCTCCAGAGTGCTGGGATTAAATGTCCCATGCCTGGTGACATTTTGATGTTTTAAGTTCTTGTTTGTTTGGTTTTTGGAATGCATGCTTGGAATTAAGCTCAAGGCCTCACATATGATAACGTGTTCTGCAAAACTGTCTTTAAGCCCCTCCACTAAGACTTTAAAATAATTTGGGAGAGACTATTTTTCTTCCTTAGGAAATACTAATACAAAACTAATTGTGGGAAACTAGTGTTTAATAATAGAATGCAAGGCTCTGTACATATAACACAGAGTACAAACAGCACACAAAACACAGAACATACACACAGGCTGTGATAACCAAGTAAATATGTGCAATTGTTTCCCATATCTGGATATTAACTCAAATTCTACAATAGCCTCAGAGATCAAGCAATAGGCTCAGAAGGCTTTTTAAAAAGTATTTTAATATAACTAAAATATTTACATTATATATATTTTATAAAAACATACAAAATTTATATTCTACACAAAGATGTGTATGTTTATTTTCTAGACAGAATTCATATGTTTTATCTCATTCTTTTTAAGAGGTTAAGAATCAGTGGCTATGTGGTAACAGTTCCCAACATATGTTTCTCGTTCAAACCTCTTGTCTTTATATAGGTGCCTCTTAAGAGAGATATATATATATATATATTTTTTTTTTTTGGTTTTTCGAGGCAGGGTTTCTCTGAATATCTCTGGCTGTCCTGGACTCGCTTTGTAGACCAGGCTGGCCTCGAACTCACAAAGATCCGCCTGCCTCTGCCTCCCAAGTGCTGGGATTAAAGGCGTGCGCCACCACCGCCCGGCAAGAGATATTTTTTAAATTTATCTTTTATTTCTTCAAATTACATCTCAATCGCAATCCCCTCCCTACTTCCCCCTCCAGTCCCACCCTCCCACCCTCACCCCCCCCATCTACTTCCTTTTTTTTTTAAGTTTAAGGTATATCTTTTTCCCCCCAACAGCTTCCCCTTTCAGTCCAACAAATGGCTCTTTCTCTTATAACAACAAATACAAAAAAAACAACAGAAATAATTAGGCCACAATTATGAGAGTTATAGGGCTTAGCATACATTCCCAATGTCCAGTCCATATGTATTTGGCACATGACTTTCACATTCTACTATCCAACCATCTCCATGAGTTTAAAGTTCTATATCCAACTCAGCTTCCATCCTAACTTGCATCACAATTTTAAAAACATCATCTTAGATCCAGAACACCCTCTTAATTCCTAAACAACTCAAAATTTTAACTATGAGACTCTAGCTATCTAGTCTTCAACCACATCAGAGACCTGAGAGGGATAAATATTTCTAGTTATAAAGGAAGTGCAGGGCTAGCAGCTTCCAAAACTAAGAAATGACATACCAGTGGCTGCCTGGACAGTTCCCAATTTCTCTCCATACATTACAGCATCAATCTTCAGCCTTGTGGCCCATTTCTCTGACAGACATTGATTGTAGAGCAGGAATTATGAAGGACTTGTCTACCCTGTCTTGGCAGAGCTAGGCTGTCGACTTACCTGCTTCCAAGTTTTGTCCTATTTGGACAGCATTCTGTCTACAGTTGAAGCAAGGGGTTTTTCTTGCCAAGAGATAGGCTTACCACTGATTCAACCATCTCCCACTGGAGATTCTTCGATGCTCATCTTTTACTTGGAGTAGAATGGGGGGGGGCTGTCAGGAGCTGACATGTCTCGATATCAAAAAAATCTTAAGAAAACATCTTTGAATGCCATATTCTGCAGATCTCTTGAGGTTTTGGAAGACCACCTATCAAGAGATATTTTTAAAGATAGGATCTCATTTTGTAGTCCTTGACTTACTAGAAACTCACTATGTTGAAGCAGGCTGGCCTGGAATTCACAGAAATCCACCTGCCTCTGCCTCCCAGGTACTGGAAGTAAAGTGTGTGAAACCAGTCTGGGTCAAAGAACATCCTGCAGGCAGCATGTGCACAGCAGATGGGAAGCTAAAGTCACTATTTATTCTCAGACCCTGGGACCCTCTCCACCCTTATGTGTACCCTACAAATGAATAGACCATTCATTTCTCCAACTTACAAGGAGAAAAGAAATCTGTGTTTTCACTGGAAATTTTTCATACACCTCAGATTTTTTTCAGAATTGTGTTTGTAATTAATTTGGTGCTTTGTATCCGTCCACACCTGTCACTATGTCTGCTTCAGATGTACATCAGTGCCTTCATGTTCCTGCCCCCAGCTTTGTCCCATCCAATCCATTCCTTAACCTTGGATCAGCTCAGTTTTGAAAACATGTGTGATCTTGTCCTTCCCCTGCTAAAAATTATCTGGCTTCTCCATTTTCCCACGTGGTCTCCAGGGACTTACTGTACCTACCTTGTCTTTATGCACACCTCGTACTTAAGCCATCAGATGTATTTCAATACCCTGGTGTGCCCCAGGAACATCTCCCCACTCCCAGGCCACCTCTGCTCTTAGTTCAGCCCTCATTACCTGGTTCATTTAAGCGTGGACCTGAAGCTGTTTCTTGTGCTGCTGCTTCTTCTGGGAGCCCCGTGCAGTCACTTCCCTGGTCTTGTCTTCTTAGTGAAGGCCTGTAAGAAAAGAGGCCCGTTTGTCCGACTTGATTCTGTGTCTCTGTGTTCTATACCAGTGACTCCTCACCTGTGACACACACATCACTAGCATTATCACCATCACCTAGGAATTTGCTGCTAGAGAAAATTGTCACCTGTAATCCTAACATTAAGAGGCTGAGGCAGGATAATTACTCCAGCCCAGGCTGTCTTGTGAATTTCAGGCTAGCTTGAGCGTTTTCTCTTCTCCATACAGGCTTTTAACTCAAGGGAGTAAGTCTTTTTCTTCTCAGGATTTCAATTGGAAGAAGCCCATTCACATGAGGAAGAGCAATCTGCTTCCTGCTATTGGTTTACTAAGATATTATTCTCATCTAACACAATTTCACAGAAATACCACAATGTTTGATGAAATATCTAGACACCCATTGTCCAGGCAAGTTTGTGTAAGCAGTTGAATGTTATACTAACCTGTGATCAGCAAGCATACAGTCTTATAACCTGGTTTTAACAATTACACCATAATGGATAGATCTATAAAACCCTCCCAAAGGTTCAGGCAGCATTGCTGAAGAGGAGTTGGAGAGATTGTAAGACCCAGAGAGGATCAGGGGATTTGCTGTGAAACCCTGTCTCCTAGTAATGTCAGACGTTATGCCAGTAAAATCTCCCCAACAGGAATGCCTAAGCTTGAGCTGAACAAGAATGACACCAATGGATGTGCTAACATATATATATGTATATACTTACATATATATGCATGCAGTAACATTTTGTGACAAAAGAGTGTATGGATTTGATGGAAAACAGGAAGGAGTATATGAGAGACTTTGGGGGGGAAGAAAGAAGAAATGTTGGAATTATATTAAAACCTCAAGTTGAAAATTATGCAAAGGAAAACAAATTAAACACTACAAAGTGAATCTTTTTTTTATAAATACTTTATTTTTTTTTCTTCAAGTTACATCTCAGTAACAAACCCCTCCCTATTCCCCCTTCCTATTCCGCCCTTCCACCCTCTTCCCCCCAGAAGTTTCCCCTTTCAGTCCAACAGATGGTTCCTTCTCTTATAACAGTATTATACAAAACAATAAATATAAATATGCCACATTTATGAGAGTTAAATGGCCCAGTATACCTTCCCAATGTCCAGTTTATACATATTTGGCCCCTGACTTTAACATTCTACTATCTAACCAACTCCATGAGTTTAAAGGTCTATATGTGACTCAACATTCATACTATCTTGCAACACACTTTTAAGAGTATCTTCTTAGATCTATAACACCCTCTTGATTCCTAAACAGTTCAAAATTTAACTATGAGACTCTAGCTGTCTATTCTTCAACCACCTCAGAGACCTGAGAGGGATAAATATATCTGCTTATATAGGAAGTGCAGGGCCTGCAGCTTCCAAAACATAGAAAGAACATACCAATGACTGCCTGGACAGTTCCCAATTTCTCTCCATACATTCCAGCACCAATCTTCAGCCTTTGGGTCCTGTTTCTCTGACAGACATTTGTTGTAGAGCAGGGATTATGAAGGACTTACCTACCCTGTCTTGGCAGAGTTAGGCTGTCGACTTCCCTGCTACCAAGTTTTGTCCTTTTTGGACAGCAGTCTGTCTGCAGTTGGTGCAGACAGACTGCTGGGTTTTTTCATGCCAAGAGAAAAGGCTTGCCACTAATTCAACCATCTTACAGTGGAGGTTCTTCGATGCTTATCTTCTACTTGGAGTAGAATAGGGGGTGCTGTCAGGCGCTGATATGTCTCGATATCAAAAAAAAATCTTGATTTAAGATAACATCTTTGAATGCCATATTCTGCAGATCTCTTGGGGTTTTTGAAGATGCCCTATCCATCTCTTGTATTTAAATAAGCAAATGTTGCTTGTCTCTTAGCAACTTGATTACTGGGTAGTTTAGAGAATATCTGTGATAGACTGTCATAGTAGCTAACAAAGTGACATGTTTGCATGACTAGGAGTTTGTTTTAACTATCCTAGACCGTTTTAGACGGTTGGTATCAAGAGGTCAGAGCTTCACATTTTATTTTTAAGTATCTCTAGGTATGATACCATTAGGAAGCGTTACCTTTAAATTTGTATCAATATACAAAGATCTATTCAATTGTGGTTAAATATACTCTTAATTATGTATATTAATATACAAATCTCAATATACAAAGATCAATGCCTATGTAGCCCAATACAATCTTAATATTACGTCCATATGCAAGGGTCAATACCATTGTGGCCAACTATAATCTTAATTTTGTATCAATATACAAAGATCAATACCAATGTAATCCAATACAATCTTATTTTTGCACAATAAACAATGGTCAATACCACTTTAGCCAAATAAACTACTAATTTTGTATCAATATACAAAGGTATAAGGGCATATTCAATAATATGCATATATATGTAAGTATATACATATATATTTAGTAACATATATATATATATATATATATATATGTTAGCACATCCATTGGTGTCATTCTTGTTCAGCTCAAGCTTAGGCATTCCTGTTGGGGAGATTTTACTGTCTCCCAAATCTGCAAATAAGCTATTCAAAACTCCCCTTAGATTTCTCTTTCTCTTTTCAAACTGACAAAGATCTAAATTTTATGTAGAAACCCTTTTTTGTCAATAGTTTAAATGAAAATATGATTCTCTCACTCGGCCAAGTGTGCGTGTGTGCGTGTTGTGTGCGTGTTGTGTGTGTGTGTGTGTGTGTGTGTGTGTGTGTGTGTGTGTGTGTACTGGAGGTTGTCTACAGGTGTAGCTTTCACATTATTTCACAATTAATTCAAGAGAAATGTCTGTATATAAAAATAATGTTTGCTGAAACATGTATCGTAAAGTTTGGAAAAGTCTTCGGTGCCCACTAATACCAGAAGAACTGTTACTAGACAATAAAAGTGCAGTAGACGGTAAGTTCCGTGCTCCGTGCAGCACTGAGCAAAGGTAAGCTCTCCAGGAGTTAACATAGACACGCCTCTGCTGTGAATTAAGAAAGCAAGGCTAGCCGGGCGTGGGGGCTCACGCCTTTAATCACAGCGCTTGGGAGTTCAAGGCCAGCCTGGTCTACAGAGCAAGTCCAGGACAGTCAGGGATACACAGAGAAATCCTGTCTCAATAAACTAAAAAAGAAAGGGGGGGGAGGTTAGAGTACATTTTAAATGTCATGCGAAAGGAAGCATAGGAACCCAGTCTTCACATTTGGTTGGATTGTGTGTCTAATCATTACTGCTCTCAGTTCTTTAAACTGTCCTATATTTTATGTAAGATGTAAATTGATTTTTCTCAAATTACATGTTATACTTTCTTTGAAGCAAAGTATACTACTTGTTAAATTTTTTATTTCACCATAAAGTGATCTTTATAAAAAATTCTATTCCTAGATCCATATTTATTCTCTTGGAATGACATTGTATTGGGGGGCTGATCATGAAGTACCTCAAAGCCAAGTAAGTTGTTTCACATTTGTGATAATTTTATATTGATGCATACTCATACTATTTACGAAGCGCTTTGGTGTGACTATGTGTGTTGTACAGCGGGCTGCCAGGCACACAGGCATCTTACACTGGTTGTGCATATACACACTGTCAAAATGAATAACAGTGAGTGAGTTATTCAGAATGAATAACTGAAAATGCTTGGAAGACATTCTACGAAGTGTGACAGTCACTGCCTAGGTTTCAGTGACTGAGCCTGTGAGATGGAGCTGAGCTCTTCCAAAAGTTTGACGTGCTGAATGTTAGAATACTTTATTTCTTACCATCTACTGACTTAGGAGCAGGATTTGAATGTTTGATGAGTCAGTCTTGCACGGACAATAGTGGGTGTAGTAGTTCTGCACTAGTCTGCTTACATCAGGGAAATGGCACCTCTATTCCAGTTGCCTGTCCTGGGGGAGGTAGTGTCTGCACCCCAGACAGTGGGGATGATGCTCCTGTCCCAGTCAGCCAGCCATAGGGAAGACGGGCTGTTCCTGCTTCAGCCCTTCAAGACTGTGGAAACTTTGTAAATTTTGTTCTCTTGGAATGTCAGGGTCCCACTTAGTGCTCCTGCACTGGCAGACTCACACCCAAGGTTAACTCTCAGACCTTGGACTGTGGTGATCGTCGGGCCAACTTTACTATTTCTGTTCTAAAATAATTCTGATTCCTGGGATCTCAATATAAACATAATAGAAAATAGTAGTGAAAGCTCCAAGTAGCTTTATTCATCAAAGCCGAGTTATAACACTTAGTATTCCAGACAGGAAGTTGCTTGCCCCACAAGCATGACATCCTGTCTTGGGATCTCTGTCACACACACATAAAAGCAGGGCATGATTAAGTGTATTTGTAACAGCGGTGCCTGGGGCATGGAGACAGGCATATTCCTAGAGCTCACTGGTCAGCCATTGACTAATGAGTGTGCTCCACTGTTAGTGGGAGACCCTGCCTCAAATGACAGTGTGGGAATGGGTAGGGGGAGACACCCAATGTCAGCCTCTGGCCTCCACACATGCACATATGTGCATACCTATGTGCATGCCTGCAAGCGCTCACACACACACACACACACACACACACACACACACACACACACACAAGAAAGTAAAGGAGGAAGGAAAAAGGTTTATTTTATCCATTTAGAAATCAAATCAGAAGCAGATGCATTATTTATTTATTTTTATTTTTTATTTTTTTGGTTTTTTGGTTTTTCAAGACAGGGTTTCTCTGTGTAACAGCCCTGGCTGTCCTGGACTCACTTTATAGACCACACTGGCCTTGAATTCACAGAGACAGATGCATTTTTATTGACTATCAGAATAATGCAAGTTTTTAGTTCAAAATTCATACATTTTAAAATTCATGAAATAGATGATATTATTCAACTTAGTTCAGTATAGTTCACCTTGTGGAAATTTTTGCATGCTCTCTTTCAGTTTCAGTTCTGTGAAAATAAATGAGAAAGTCAATTACTGGAGATACTGATGTTATTTGTCATGCAACATAACTAACATATAAATGCAGCAGTCTACAGTTAATATTTTATATTCTTTTCTAATAACTGGAAATAAAGTCAATATAAACAGTGCAAAAAGTAGAGTAATATAAAGTCATACTTTATGGTCATAAATAATTATCATTTAGGAATACTTTAACATTGATTTAAAAGTATTTAATAAGTATATATTGTATCAGACAAAACAGATTTTAGGCTTGCTGTTGGGCCATACCTGTGGAATCTACCAGAAGATATAGGCACTACATAGATCATTACAGCAAATGTAATGAATGCTTTGTTAAGAGAAATGGAAAAACGAAGCTGGAACTTGTGCTTAGAGCCCAACTGTTAGAATAGGTTTTGAAGGGAAATTGCATCTAAGGTGCAGCACAAGGGAGAAAAATTTTACCTTACTGGGTTAGATGTCACGTGTTATCAGAAAGCCTTTGTTTAGACCATGTTAGAGCTTATACATCTCTCCATGTGGCTGCTCAGTATGTAGTGTTATTAGATTTTTTAGTTTGTAAATTACATTTAGCGGGTGCTGGAGATATGCAAGCAAGCGTTCTACCCGTGAGCTGCATCCGGTACGGCAGTGCTTTCCTGCGGTTGCTTTTTATTCCTTAGTGAACGATGAGGCTAACAATCCTTTTATATCCCTATTGACATCTGGATACAGTAACTCAAAAATCAGTTTGAACTAACAAAAGAGCAATTTCACATTCTTATTTGTTTCATCAGATTAATGAGGATCATATTCAGCTGCTCTTGAGTTATTTCAATATCTGAAATCTTCTGCTGTTATCATACAAATATCAAATTATATAGAGAAGATCTTATTGAACACTGAATATTAAAATACTGTCCCTATTTCTCAATATATTTGAATAACCAAAGAATTCTGCTTCTGCTAGACATAGTGGCACACACCTTTAATCCCAGCACTGAGGAGGTGAAGCAGGGGTCTCTGTGAATTTAAGACCAGCTTGGTCTGTGTAGTGAGTCCCCAGGTCAGCCAGGGCTGTGCAGTAAGACCCTGTCAAACAAACAAAAGGGGAGGGGGAACCCCAAACGCTTCTTCATAAAAAATTAACAGGTTTTTTTTTGTCATATTTTATATCTAAGGAAGACATGTTAACTTCCTTCCATTAAGGTTTTTGGTTCAAACAGATTGGCAAAACATAATTGTCAATAGCAAAGAATTCTTTTTCTCCAAATATTTGCTGTGGCTTCTAAGATTCCGAGAAGGGCCCTTGTTGTAGTTGATTTACATACATACATTCATTCATTCATTTTTAGGTTTTTCGAGACAGGGTTTCTAGACCAGGCTGGCCTTGAACTCACAGAGATCCACCTGCCTCTGCCTCCCGAGTGCTGGGATTAAAGACGTGCACCACCATGCCTGGTCATTACAGACAGTTACAAACTGCCATGTGGATGCTGGGATTTGAACCTAGGTCCTTTGAGAGAACAGCCACGGCTCTTGACCACTGACCCATCTCTCCAGCCCCAATTTACTTGCATGTATAAAGCGGGTCTTACTTTAATTTTAGCCCATCAAGCTGGGAGATCATCTCAACAGCATCCTCCTTGGCATGTGTGAGGATGTCCTCTATGCTCGGGTGTCGGTCCGCACTGTCCTGGACGCCTGCAGTGCCCACGTTAGGAACAGCAACTGCGCACCTTCGTTTTCCTACGTGAAGCAGCTGGTGAAGCTGGTTCTGGGAAATATTTCTGGGGTAAGATACAGTTCTGACTTGTAAACATAGTAACATCACAAGGCTTCTTTAAACATACAGTACAGGCTTTCAAGATTAAGGATAAAAATGGAGTTTATTGTTTTAATGTTGATTGAACAACAACATTTAGTACTCCAAACAGTATTAAATTCTATTGTGGTTAATTAGCCTTCCACATTTTATGAAAGCTATCTTTTTTTTTTTTTTTTTAAAGAATTTTATCCTAGAACAGATTGTAGCATTTTAAAACTGGGAATAGTCTGTCCTTCCTGTTTTCCTCCTCTGATCTTTTCTCAAATAGCTCTTAGCAAGTCATTGTAAGCGCCTTGAGCAAATGCATTCAAACACAAAATGAGTTTTAGAAATACTTAATGTATCTCATATTTGTAGACTTCTTTCCTGCTCCTCATTTGTCAGGATCTGCAATGTACTTCTCAGCCTTCCCACCTTCTTTGGTGTGAAGGAATTCACGGTTCTGTTGCTGCCGAGGCTTGAGTGCCTCCATCTTCTCTCCTCCAGGATGTCAACAACTCAAGAATAAAATCTGTATCTAATAGTTCCACCTCTACTCTTCATCCCTTAAGCTGTTCTGCCCTGTTCTCTCTGGGAGTAACTGTCATTGCTCTGCGGCTTTCTGCTGGATGTGTAGACTCTTACTATGTGGGCTACAGTTTTGTGTTGTCACATGGTGTTTTTGTTTTTTTTTTT
>CAJQZJ010032196.1:475967-514686 GCA_907164525.1 Lophiomys imhausi | reverse complement strand
TTATGTAATTTGTTTTATTCCCATGTGCTCCTTTAGAAATCAAAGCTAAAGCTACTAAAATATGCTGTGATACGTACTAGAGACTCTGATAGAAGCTGCCTGTCGCAGACCACAAGTCAGCAGGCCAGGCCAAGTGCCTGGCTTCCTCAAGGATTACAATACGTTCACCTCGATTTTGACTAACTATAAAATGTGGTTACTACTAGATAGCATCCATCCATGTTAGCAGACATTTGTGACGGTCGCTGATCTGCTTTTGAGTACTTCTAACTGTGGTTTTGCTATTTCAGAGCATCTGTAATAGCCACAACGATAGTAAGAATATGTGCACTGCACAAGGTTGCTTTGAGAGTTGGGTCTAATATTCGTATGCGCTGCATGGTGCCTGACGTACAGTCATCGTTCACTAACTAGCAGTTGATACTGACAGCTGCCTCCAAGCAGACATTCACAAGTATCTATAATATTCACTATTTTTCTGTTCCCAACAGTGCAGTATGACTGATACCAGTTATGCAATTCAAGGACAGCATTATTTCAGAAATACTTCCATTTAAATCTTCTTTTAAATAGGAAATAAAATGAACATGCTACCTGAGACAGAATTTTAATCTATACTTGAACTTCAGTAATGGAGAAGTATTAAAATGTGTGTGCATAGATGCAAGTGTGGGAACATGCCTTTCGAGCTACATTTAACTTAGCATCACTATTCTGTTTTCAATTTTAATCTGTATTTATCCTGGTTTTGCTCATCTAAATAAACTAGTATTCTAACTTTTCATCCTGTATAAGGTAGAGTTTGACCTAATTTATTTAACATGGCTTATTTTATATAAATATTCATGGTTAAAGTCACTGAAAGTTCAGACCACTGAAACATTTTGATGTAAAGAGGATTCCATAGAGCATCAATTTAAATTGTCACTTGTCAGGATATCCAGTTTAAAAATTTAGTAGGCTATGAATTCTGACAAACAGTATCTTGGAAATTATTTTTGAAATAGTTTAAACTGGTATTCTCAATATATAACTGCAACCAGGAGAAAGTTTTATTATACAAAATTAATGTAGTTTTAAAATTGTGTAAGTATAATTTGAGAAATGAAAATAGATATCAGAAGGAGAAAAAAAAAGAATACCTCAGTTACTGCTTTCAAATGGAGCAAACTTTAGCCTGTGTCCCCAGGTACAGATCACTCTGTGTTTTGTTGCCTTTTAACTTTCCAAAAATGGACTGGGTAGTCCTGGTCCATATAAGTCTTATGCAGGGCATAAAAATTATACCCAGGTGTGGAGTCTCTTTGCTTGGTACTAAACCCTCAAGATTAGCTAATGTACTATTCTGTGGATAGTCACTGAATTATTTTATCAAACTTGATTTTTGATTACTTGCGTACAGATGGATCAGCTTTCCCGTAGCAGTGAACAAAAGTCTGATCGAAGCCAGGCCATTCGAGACCGACTGAGAGGAAAAGGATTACCTACAGGTAAGAGTGTGCTAATAGGACATTTCTAGGCCTTGATCATCGTTTCCTGTCCATGAAAATGTGCTTACCTGGCGTAGGAATATAGTAAATTGTGACTATGGTTCTTGAGAATATAAGGATGTGGAGTGGGAGCCCAGTATCCAGAAAGACGACACCAGGTACGATAGTAAATAAACAACATCCAGTGTGTGACAAACATTAGACATCAGGTACAATAGTAAATAAACATCCAGTTGTGTAACAAACATTAGCTGTCAGAACTTCCCTACATGCTGTTGTCCTGTCCAGTTCTTTCTTTCTTACCATCATTTACTTACATTATCAGGGTGGTTTATATTCAAGTTAGATTTTAAAGTGTGACCAGAGGAGCACATACATGTCTTCATTGAACATTAAGATCACCGAAGCAAAAAATCCAGAAAGCAGCATCATTCTTACTGCATGCTGGTGTTTTCTGTTCTGGCTCTCTTTTAATCATAGTCCGGGTCCACTAAATTGATTTCAGGAGTAAATATTCCCTCACTTGCACTTCCCAAATACTGCCATAGTTTATAGGATGCTTGCTAAATAAAAATGAATAGTAATTGGTTATTTGGTAATGATTATGTAATAATTTTTAAATGCATAGAAATTCTAAATATTTCAGATGAAAGTAGATATAAAAATTTATGTGATTTTTTTTTAGGTGCTAAGAATCAGGTTTGGCTTATTTATATAATAAATTTTGATTTTGTAGATTGTATTTGTTATCTTCTTTTTACTTATGAAGAATTATTGAAAGATATGGTAGCATAAACATTAGCAAGAATACTTTGTACAAAGAAAAACTAAAAATAACAAATATATTCACATATGTTCCAATGTGTGTAATTTAATAAAATAACATTTCTAGTTTTTAATTTAGTCAGATAACCAACATACAGCTATCATATTTAAAAAAAAAAGCAGCATCCCCCCTCAAAAAAAAAAAACCAGAAAAAACTCTTCCTTGTAAAATTGAAGGTAGACCCTTGATTATCTGGACTAAATGTTTGCAGAGTTCAGAAACCTTTTAATCAAAAAGAATGTACTCTGCATCAGGGCCCTCTTTCTTGATGTCAAGAAGAGCTTGACGTACAGATGTCTTTGTGGGGGATTCTGTGCAGCACTCTAGTTGATTAAATGGACCTTTTGCTGTTTAATTTTACTTGCTATAAATAACGATTATCATTGTTTCTGAAAAAGTATCTTAACTTCCATTTCAAGATAGTAAATTTGTGTTTGGTTAGATGAGGATTCTTTCCTAATATACATTATTTATATGTAGATAAAGAGTACAAAGTGAGGTGTGTTTAACTTAGTATTTAGAGTATTTTGATAGCAATTAAGGTAATTTTAACCCTTTTTCTTTTGCACAAGTCTTCGTGTCCATTGTACATGTGACACAGTTGGTGGGTAAAAGTTGGTGTGAAGAGTCCTTCAGCCAGTCTCCTTTTTAGAGCAGAACAATCAGAAAATTATGTAGGAACATCAATAGCAAGCTACGTAACCTTTTTCTTCAGGACTCACACTGAGCACTTAAATCCAGTGAGACATTAGATTGGCAAGCTTTTCTTTTTCTTTCCTTTCTCTTATTTTCCCCCTTTCTGCTCTGTCTTCCTACTCTCCTTCCCTCTTTCCCTCTCTCCCTCCTTCATTTCCTCCTCCTGTGGTCCCCTCCCTTCTACCTTTTATACCTCTTCCCTTCTCTTTCCTGTTCTGTCTCCAACTTTCCTGGAGTGTCCCACTAACTGTCTTCTCCGACTGCTGGTTAAGTAGTTATGTTGTGTGTGTTACTTGCTCATTTAATAAATAAATTTTATGTATTAATGATTAATTCTTTTAGATGGTTTGTGTTCTTGCAAGACCTCCCAAAAATGGTGTGATAATTTTGTTCTACTCCATATCCATCAAGGATCTATTGGGGGAAAAACATCACTCCTGCCATGCCATGTTTAGTGTGTGAAATTTTAAAGGGTGTAAAATGTTAACATAGTACATTTTTTTAACCTTTGGTGGTTCAAAATTCCAATGTTCCAGACAGTAATTGTTATATGGTTATTTCAGAAGTAACAACTAGAGACTGAATTGGATCTATATCTACTCTGTAGTCATATCCTAACTAGCAGTTTATTATATGTGTTGAATAAGAAATTACGTAAGTTTAGCTTTCTGGACAAAGGAAAAACCTGCTGATATATTAAGTGCAATTGATTTTGTAAATGTTCAATGAATATCTGTTGATTGTATAACCTGAGAAAAAATTTAACCAAATTTAGACAGTGAAGTGTAGTAGAATCCTATTTTCATAATATAGCTTTTAATTTTTTTTGTGAAGAAATATGTGAAACTCCTATTATTTCACTGATTTTAAACCTTGGATGACATTTAAGCAAAAAGAAAATCAGAGTTTCTTACTGCCTTGGGTCATATTATGTGACCCTTTTCTTACTGTAGCAGTAAAAGCATCACAAGTTTGAAAATAAATTTTAATCTCTTTTAATTATGACTGACTTTAAACTAAAATGACTTAGTGGCATTGCTTAATAGCTGCTTAGAATTATGATTCATTGACTGTTTCAATGCAGGTAATGAAGGAATGATCATGATTTTGCAAACTAACATAAATTGTTACTGGATACCAGTTTTATTCTGTAAGAATTGGATCAGAATAAACTATCTAAACTGAAGAAGATTTGTAAAGAATTGCAATGTGTCACTGAGGTGAAACCAAACTTTCTTCCATTTATATTTTGGAATAGAAATAGAATCAAGCATTTCCTCCAGATTGGATTTGGAGTAGAAATTGCACCCTTGCTTCAGTTGAGTATAATGGAGGAGGGATCCTCTGGTGTTCCCACCCAGGGCTTTAACAGTAGTAATAACAATGTACAAGAACCCTTTAACTTCCTTTCTCAGTAGTACAAAACCTCAACTGAAGCAATACAAGTATGCTAATTAAAGCCTCCATGAGGCAGAAGCGAGCTAGCAGCCAGTTGTCTGTAGCATGCACTAGTTTCAGAAGTTTAAGACTGGAAAAGAATTTAACTGTTAAAGAATAGATATTCTGGGGCTAGAGAGATGACTCAGTGATTACGAACAGTAGCTGTTCTGCCTGAGGTCCTGAGTTCAATTCCCAGCACCATCTATAATGTGGTCTGATGCCCTCTTCCTCTTCCGCCATGCAGGTGTACATGCAGATAGAGCACTCATATACATTAAATAAATACATCTTAAAGATATTCTCTGGGATGCTGATGTTCCGGTGGGCATGCTGGCTCTCTCTGGTTACTGGGAGCCCAGCACCTTGAACCCTACATTGCTAGTAAAGCCTTCTTGTCAAATTCTCCAGCTGGAAGTGTCTGTGCACTGGTAACCACAGTGTATTAGGATCCTGATCACAGTGTTCAATAAAGAAAGCAGTAGGCAGACAGGCAGTGAGATACAGAATCAGGTTGAAAGAAGCAAGCCACTTTGGGGATAATGCCTGTATCCGTTGTTTGATTGCTAAGGTAATACTATTTGCTATCTCATGTATGAATGAATGACCTTGTCAAGTGGCTCATGAATCTTGCTTCTAAAATCTGTCACAAAAGTGAAGGTCTAAACTTGGTGGCCTATCTGCCTCTAGTTTGTTACTTAATTGTGCCAGTACTGGTAGCATGGCTTCACACAGAAACACAAGAGTTTCCTGCCAAGCTTTAGGGGAAACCTGCACCACTATCAGATAGATCAGCATGATGACTTCAGAAACCCGAGTGCGGATCCTCGCCTGTTTCTTTTCTCTATGTACTGGACCACATTTTTAAGAACAGCCAGGTAACTGAGGAGCCTCTTTAATATTGAAATGCAGCTATGAAGTTTCCTTCCCAGAGATGCTGTGACTGACTTTTTGAGTCTGTGTGTGAAGGGGAAAAGTGAATGATGGTATCCAAATTAATTAAGAATAATATGAAATCACACATAATAAAAATAGCTAAGATATGTTGTGCTTTACAAGGAATTTTTCTCCACATTAATTGAAATAAATGGGATATACTCCATGAAGACTTTTTATATTCTTTTTTGTTTTATTTTGTTGGTTTCTTTCAAGACAGGGTTTTTCTGTGTAGCCCTGGCTTTCCTGGAACTCACTCTGCAGACCAGGCTGGCCTTGAACTCACAAGTGCTGAGATTAAAGGCACCAACCAGCTACTTTTTATATTCTTAAATCTTGCTTGTCTTTCGAGACAAGGTTTCTCTGTGTAGCCCTATCTTTCTTGGAACTCACTCTGTCTTCAAACTCAAAAGATCCACCTACCTCTGGCTCCTGAGAGCTGGATTAAAGGGTATAACACCTCTGCCCTGATTTTCTTAAATCTTATTTGTAGCTCTTCCCTCTGTTTATTGCTCCCTGTATAGATTTTAGCAAACTGTACGTTCTCCAGGAGGAGAGTGGTTATGCTTTGATTTTAAAATTAGATGCTTACAATTGGTGACAATCTCTGTCTGCCAGCTGAGCTCAGAGCCTCCTGAAGAGATAGAGAAGTCTCTTCAAGTCACCTTTTATCCTGTTGGCAGCTGTGATACTGTTAAAGCATACGCCTGAGATTTTAATGGGCACCTTCTGTTCTTTGGTTTCTTTATTTCCTCCCCAAAGAACTTATAAGTCTCCTCTCAATAGATAGTTCATCTGCCTAGGGAAACAAAGGAGAAACAGAAAAGAGAGAGGGAAATTATTTATATCTCTGCTTCTCAGAAGAGCTCAGCATCGTTCTGTGTGTTGTGCACTTACCCTGCCCTCTCTAAAGGAGGGGATGGAAATCATGCCCACATTTTGTAGTGGAGGAAATGGAAAACATGAAGGTGACTGGTTTGCACAAGCTTATGGGGTCATCTAGAAAGCTAGAATTGAAATCAGATTCTCTTCATAGTAGTCTCTCTGCTAAATGGCGCTGCCTCAAGTGGATTAAAAGTTTCATAACCAATTCACTCAACCATAATTCTCTTGGAAGCTATTTTAGAAGGGATTATAAATACAAAACAAATAAAGTTTCTTACTATTCTTCTTGGGAGTAAGGGTATGGAAGTGACAGCAGTTATATTATGTAATGAATAATTTTTATAGTGAGATAAGTGTCATAATATAGGGAGGTCTGGCTAGCTATGCTAGTGCAATGGGAGGAGTAGCTGTGTCAGGATGAGGAGCTCTTACTGTTTCTTCCACCTCAGAACTCAAGCGCAGCCCCAATGGTTTTGCATCCAGCAAGAGCATCACCTCCACTGCCTGGCTGTAATCACAGCTGCTACGCTCTGTTGATGATAGCAATGGTGTTTATGGCTAACTGGATAAAATAATTTAGATAGCTCACACACATGTTTAGAAATATTGGTGTACATTTTGTTTAGTCGCAAGTATGAATTATGAGATGGTGCTGCTGTTATCACCACATGCTCTTTGGCCAGCAGATTTGAGCATCGTGGCACTTGTGTGTCTGGTTGAGCAGTTGAAGCTACTGTTATCATGGTAGATGTGATGATAGTCTGACCAGGCAGGAGTATTTGGTTAAAAATGGTGTGTTTGGGCCAGCTGACATCTGTCTTTTTTCCATGTGCTACCCATATACCTACCTAAGGACGTGTCTCCTTTTTATTCCAAAATGGAAATAAAACCAGTCATGGGCAAAGCAATGCAAGAAAAAAAACACTTAACTTTGTTTTTCTTCCTTTATCCACAATAGTTTCTCCCTTTAGCATTTTTATAACTTATAAATTTATAACTTTTAGACTTTTCTATTAGATCATTTACAACAAGTATATACCTTTGGCTTTAAACTTTGTTTCACACTTCCACTGTTTGCCCAGTTTCCTCAGGAGCGTTACCAGCCTCCCCATCTTTCTATTTCACCCTCCTTTTCTTAGTCCCATTGGCCACCAAATAGGCCTGAATTATGATTCAAGATCATCTTTTATAAGTAATTGTTGTGAGATTTAAAGTTTGTGATTATATTATCAGCAGATATTTTTTGAAAACTTCAAGAACAAATTGTACCATAGTTAAACTTGACATATTTGTAGAAACAAAATTGTGGCAATCTTTTAAGTAGATTATTTTGTTTTCACTGTGTATTTTCTTGTTTTTTTTTAAAGATTTATTTTATTTCATGCGTACAAGTGTGTTTTTAATTTGAGAACTTCACACATGACCATTGTATCTGCATCATTCCTGCCTTTCCCTCCCAAGCATATGACCTCTTCTACTCCAACTATTATGTCTATACAGCTGTGTGTGTATGTGGACACACACACTCTACTGAGTCCCTTTTGCATTGCCCATCTCTGTGTGTCCAGGACTGACCACTTATAACTGCACTACTTATTTGGGCTCTTATCACTGGGGGAAACTGATTCTCCTTCCCTCATCAGCCATTGACAAGATGTTCTTCATCTAGGGACAGGATTGGTGGAATTTCCTCTGTCCATGTTGGCATGTCAACCAGTATTTCCATTATGCCAATATTGTTCAAGCAGCCATACAGGTGGGAGTTCATGGGCGTGTTTTCTTATGATGTCTAGGGAGAACTATCTAGTCAAGCAGGAAGCATCCAGGTCTCTGGCTCTTAAAATATTTCTGCCCTCTCTTCTCTGTTGTTCCTAGAGCCTTAGGTTTAAGGGTTGCATTGTTGATACATCAGTTGGTGTTGGGCACCTCCCAGCAATATCTGTATTTTTTTTTTAAGTCATAAGCGTTCTTTTTAGTTCTTCCTCTTATTTGATTTCCACTTGTGCATGTACATCTCCTGCCAGATAAGCTTTTGTCTGTGTATTCCTCAGGATTTAGTGTCATTGTTCATGTTTCTCCACCTGGTCCACCATAAACCACTCTTCATTCTACTCGGAAGCTGTGTCTTCTGTGCCCCCTTACTCTTTTTAATTAATTTTGCATCCTAAACGTAATTTCCCTTCCCTCCTCTCATTCACTCCTCCTCCTCCATGTCTCTTCAGAAAAGGGGAAGCCTCCCAGAGATATCAACCAGCCCTGGCATTTTAAGTTGCAGTAAGGCTAGGCACATCCTCTCCTATTGAGACTAGATGAAGCAGTCCAGTACAGGAAAGGGTCCCAAAGACAAGCAACAGAGTCACAGTCCCTACTCCTGCTGTTAGGAGTCCCACAGGAAGACCAAGCTATGCAACTGTAACACTGTAACGTGTGCATTGGGCCTAGGTCAGTCCCATGTAGGCTCCCTGTTTGGTGGTTCAGTCTCTGTGAACCCCTATGGACCTAGGTTAGTTACTTAATCTCTGTATTTTGACTAGCTGTGGATCTCTGTAGTAGTCTGTTATGAAAAGAAGCTTCTCTTTTTTTTTAAATTTATTTATTTTGTATACAGTGTTCTGTCTGCCTTGAACTCACAGAGATCTGCAGGCCAGAAGAGGGCACCAGATCCCATTGTAGGTGGTTGTGAGCCACCATGAGGTTGCTGGGAATTGAACTCAGGACCTCTGGAAGAGCAGCCAGTGCTCTTAACCTCTGAGCCATCTCTCCAGCCTGAAAAGAAGCTTTTTTGATGAGTGATGAGGACTACTACACTTATGTCTGAATATAAGACTAAGTATTTAGAATAAAGTTTGAAATTACAGTGGTTTAGGAGGATGGCAGTAGTAAGTTTTCTTCTAGGGTTTATGACCTCTCCAGTTTTCCATGTGGTTGGGTATTGTCTATAGTACCAGACATGAATTCTCTCCCATCAAGCAGGCTTTAAATTCTTCAATCAGATAGTTGTTGGTTGCCCCCCAATGAAAGTGCCACTATTGCACCCTGGAGATAAAGTGCCAGGTTAGTCACTGTGGTTCCTGGGCTTTTGTTTGTAGGTTTTGCTCCTTTTCCTAGGCAGTTTACATAGCACCTTCACATACTGTAGAAGCCAGTCCTCAGAGAAACTTCCTAAGTCAGTTTTAGCTTTATTTCCCCAAGTCCTGTGTCTGAGTGTGTGGTGTCTTCCCCAACAGGATCTTACCTTTGAGTTCTGGAAGGAAACCAAGGGAAATATCAATAGCCCATATTGTTTTAGAGGACTCTTGTATTCCCTCAAACAACAACTCAAGGGGAATGGGAGATTTCATGCCTGATGCTGGAATTTTTGTTAGATGGTGCATAGCTTTTGGTAGGGAACACTATGACCCCATGTGACATAACTCTATTAAAATATATGTATATATGTATGTATGTATGTATGAATATATGTAAATACACACACAAATCCATGTATGTGTGCACATGCATATATTTTAAGTATCCTTATACTATGTTTCCCTGTGTTTTAAAAATACTCTTAATGTTGTTCATCTCTCCCCTCCTATGTTATCCTCCCTTCTCCATCCCCAGTTAATGCCCCCCCCCCCAGCTTCTTATTGCCTCCTTCACAAAACCTTTCTTCTACTGTTTTCCTCTTACGTATATGAATGTTTTGCTTGTATGTGTATATGTGTGCCACGCGTGCAGTGACGGCAGAGCCCAGAAGAGAGTATCCAGTTCCCTGGAGCTGATGGTGTCAGACATTTGTCAGCTGCCATGTGGATGCTGCAGACTGAACCCAGGTCCTCTGGAAGAGCAGCGAGTGCCCTTAACCTCTGAGCCGTCTTCCCAGACCCACGTTTATTTCACTGAGACAAGGTCTTACTATGTAGCCTATGTTGGTCGTAACTTCTTGGACTTTCAATACATGTATACTGAAGTATGTCTATATCTAATTTATTTTCCTCACAAACATAGAACTCGGTGCCTGTGAAGCCGTGACTCCCCTGAGCCATGCAGTTAGTGTTTCCTTTAGGCCTCTGTGCTAGGGAGAAGACACACTTTCTAGAGATGCTATGACCAGTTAATATATTAGTAAACACTAAATCTGAAGAGAGTGTGCTCTCTCCTTTCAAAGTCAAAGACACTTGCAATGCATTTGGTAAGTGATTTGTTTATATCACAGTGGCATTAGGATTAGTCAATCCTTGGAGGAAGTCTCATTTAAAATAAAACTATTGAGAGCCTGGAGAGATGTCTCAGCAGGTCGAAGTACTTGCTGCTGTTCCAGAGAACCTGAGTTCAATTCCCTTCACCCCTATAGTAGCTTACAACCTTCTGTAACTCCAGCCTCAGGTGATCCAACAGCCTCTTCTGACCTCTGTGGTTACTGCACACATGTGGTGGACATACATACATGCAGGCAAATCATCCATACACGTAAAGATAAATAAATTAATTCATTTTTGAAAAGATTAAAGTAAAACTGTGGAATACAAGGAAACTAGGTATGAGAAAGATCTGGAAAAGAAGAGGCCAAAAAGTATATTTTTATTTATAAGAGCTCAACAGAGAAAAGCCTGGGGCTTGGGTAAAATAAGGAAGTAGATATCAGATGTAAAGAATTCAAGTGACAGACGTAGAGGTTTTTATTTAATGAATGATAAGCCGCCCTCGTGATTTGTTGAGCAGCACAGTGGCATGGTGGGACCTACATTCTAAAATGATAATTCTGAATGCTGAGTGAAGTTGACAGGAGCAGCCAGTCTAAGGGTCACTGCAGCAATCCAGACGGTCAGCGTCATTAACTGAGTGTGACACAGTGGCGGTGGAATTGGTCATTGGTACATGAAGTAAGGTGTCTTCAAGAATTTTAAACAGCTAGTAACTGCTGATGGGGCTAATGAAGGTGAATTGTTTAAGGACAGTGCCCGTATCTCCATTTTGAGTGCAGTTGGATTATAGTGCTGCTCACGGTAATAGGAAAAACAGAAGGGGAGCAGATCGCTCTGGGTGAGCCTGAAATATGAGCAGTCTGAGGAGCTAAAGCAGCAGAAGTCCCCGCTGTATGAAAGCGGGATTCACAAAAAAAGATCGCACTTAAGAAAGGAAATTTGGGGGGTTTAAATCCAGATAATATTTAAAAGATTGTTAATAAAATTTTATAAGGAAAAGACAAAAATCTAAGGGGGGAAACAATACTAAACCTGATACTCGAGGAAACCCAACATTGAGAAACCCATTAAAGGATCAGGAAAAGTCAAGAGTAAGGAAGGGTGAACAGCCAGAACAGGGAGCCAGGCGTGAAGGAGAGAAGGGAGCCTGTGAGAGGCCTTCTTCAGGGGCAGAGGGCCACTGCGCTTTAGCAGTGTGGAAGCCACGGGGGTGCATCATGAGGGCTACCCAGCTGCAGAGCAGCTGCAAGCTGACCAAAGTAGGGGGGATAGTGAACGAAAGTCAGGAATTGGAAAGACAGTGGTTGGTTAAAAGGAAATGTGGTGATGGGAGGAGTTTTTCTTGGTTTGGTTTGGTTTGTCTTTTGGGAAAAATTAGACTATATTTGTGTACGAATGGGAAAGGCTCAGTGGAAGGGGTGAGATGCTGGCACTGTATGCATAGCGGAGAAGTTAAGCAAAGACAAACATTGTTTGGTAAAGTAAACAGTGAGGGGAACTCAGAAGCCATGCTGGGGCCTGGCCCTTACTGCTTGGAAGCTTCATGCTTTGAGACAGCAAGGAAAGGATCTGTCCACGGGTGGGTAGCATGAGCTGTGGAGGGCGGGCAGCTCTCCCCTGGGAGTGATGTGTCCTTGGGGGGAAATGAGGAGGGATCATCAGCCAAGTGACAGTGAGAGTGGGGGATGTGGAGAAGTGCAGGCCACTGTAGAAAGTGAGTGAACTTACTTTTAACACATGTTATCAAGGGAACAGAGTCAGTCAGCGTGAGGCTATGGTGTGTAAAAGTACTCAGAAGTTTGTTTGCCTATGGTCAAGGGAGCAGAAAGCCTGAGGCAGCTGCATTCATGTGTGGCTCGCACTCCTTGAATCCTGTCAGTTCTTTGGTTTTTAGCTTATGTGTTCTGTCAGCTTCCAAGAATATGTCTGTTCTGAAGTCCATACAATTCTAAATTTTCCAGTTTCAAAATGTGATTTCTGTCAGAATGTCACTTACCCCGAAAGGACTGTGACATAGTAGCCATGCTTGTAGCTTTTCAGTTTAGATTAGAAGCTAGGTTTTGTGCTAATCTGCCTGGGTCTGCCATGGTACGTTTCCTAATGTCTTGTAGTTCCAGTACCTCAAATACGGAAGCTATTTGGGTTATGTTTGGTTAGATACATGTTCACAGGGATAGGAAATACAAATAGCATGATGTTTATGTTGTTATTTGTTGCATTAACTCATACAAATTTACTTTTTCTCATATTTTTAGGGTACATTTGTTATCAAGGAATTAAAGATTATAGTTATTACTGTGTACAGACAACTGATAGCTTCAAATGAATTTGCAAGCAATTTCTTGTTACTAAGAAAGATCTTGTCATATTGTACAACACATTTATTTTCAAAGAGAAATCACAGGCTATATAGAGAAAGCTGTCAGTGTTTTAGGACTATTGAGGTAGTAACTTCAAAATATATTCTACATTTTTCCCAGTACTGAACAAAAACCATTTTGGGTGTTGAATCTACGGATTCATAGAATTGATGTATCTAAATGGTTATTCTTGGTATGTCTCCATAGAACTTTAAAAACAGGTTAATTCCTGGTTTCCATTCTATTGATCTCTAGAGACAGAGACAGAATTTTATTGAAGCTAACAAACACTGATTCATTCTATTCTAAGGGAAAAAAATTTTTAGTCACTACAATAATCTGTCATGAAAAATTGGATTTCTTTAACAATTTTATGGAAATGATCTGGGTTTTAGATATTGTAAGGTTTTCTGAAAACATATGTAGTTAGAGTAGAATCTTGAACTTAATGATCCAAGCATTGCAGTCTTCTTCCTATGCAGAATAGAAAGAATTCGGTTTTCTCAATTAAACATATTTATTTAAAAGATAAAGATATACCAGAATTTTTTTTTTACTTTGGAAAAAAAAATATATATATTTAGAAATTAAGAGTATTTTAGGCATTATATTATATCATTTCACAGGTAATTACTGTTCTATAATTAGATGTTACTAACAACTTGTATCTTCATTTCTTAGAAATATATATAACACTACTCAAAAGCGCTAAGTTTCCATATACTATTTATATTGTTCCCTAAGAGGCATTATGATGCAGGCATAGCACAGCGGTAGAGCTCCTGCATGTGCAAGGGTCCAGGTTCAATCCGCAGTACTGCAGAAGCAGAAAAAAGAGACATTGGGCTCGAGAATCTGTGCTGTCGGCAGCGGGGTTTCCCTCTCATCATTACTTCATCGTTTCGTCTCGGATCTGGATAATTTAAGGGACTGGTAGCACTTTCCATGTCAGTAGTGGGTTACATTCTCGCTAATGCTCTAAAGATCTGTGCATACATGACAGATTCTTATCATTCCAGGAAGAAGCTCCACTTCCGATGTACTAGACATACACAAGGCTCCACTCTCTCATCAGACTTCTCTTAACAAAGGGCTTAGTAAATCTATGGGATTTCTGTCCATCAGAGACACACAAGATGAGGAAGATTATTTCATGGATGTTCCACCTGATAATAATTCCAGGCATGGAGATTCTGAGATTATCTCTTCCCCTTACCAGTTCAAGACTAGTAGTCCACAAAAAAAGGTCAGCCCTGGAATTGATGTGCTTTCTAAGAAGAAGACCTGGGCTTCGTCCATGGACTTGCTTTGTTCGGCTGACAGAAACGTTTCTGGAGAGACTGGCAGGTACTGTGACCTTGAGTCAGTAACAGGACAGACTTCAGCCTCTCCTAGCAGAAAAGAAGGAAGGTACCCGGATGGAAGCCTTGCCTTGGATGTCTTTGGCCCTCAGGTGGTGGAACCAGTGATTCACACCCGAGAACCGCTGGCCTCCTCCGCTGTATCGAGTGCTTTGGACCGAATTCGAGAGAGACAAAAGAAACTTCAGGTGCTGAGAGAAGCCATGAATGTAGAAGGTTAGTAATCTTGTGTGTGTCTGAGAGATAAACGAATTAAAATATTAAACCACTCTACAAGGCCAATTTCCACTGCCAGGCCTTTGCATCCGGGTCACATTGACTGACCCCTGTGTCTGTCACTCTTCCACCAGAACTGTCATCAGAGCATGCTTGCAAAGCCCTCCCTCTGACAGCATTGCCCCCCTTTGACAGCACACCCCAGGCATGTCACCAGGCACTTTTAAGTCTGAGCTTCTCAAGGGTCAGACAGCTTTCTGTGTTGTATGCTGTCTCTTTGGGGGCCTCGGGGAGTCTGGCTTCTGGTTCTGAGAAACAGCCAGTCACACTGAGGTGAGCGAGTGAGCTCAGTACCAGGTGGGCTCCAGACCACTGGCTTCTAAAACAGGCTGGAGAGTACAGGACAGGCATAGTTGATGTGAAATAAAGTTCAGGATCTACATCTCCAAAATCACGGTGTTTGGGTGTGTAGATTTAAAGTCAGTCTAGACTTTTCATGTCTGTGAGTTGAGTGGTCTTCCCTAGACTGAGTGATGCCACCCGTAAAATGGACCAAGCAAAAGTAGATTAATTAAATAATGAATGTGATGTGATTAAACAAGTTAATCACCACATTTTCAATTTGAGGGCATAAAATCAACTTTCTAAGTTATACTTTGCAAGGTGACCCTGTGTCACTTTGGCTAGCCTGGGACCCAGAAATAAGCCTGCCTCCATCTCACCAGTGCTGCTGTAAGGGTGAGTACCACCATGCCCAGCATATGCTAAATTCTTATTGTGTGTTAAAGCTGTTTCCAAAATATCTGAGTGACATAAGATAAAACTCAGCACATTGAATTGAATAAAGTTATGCTTAAAATATATGGATAGTGACTATTTTAATATTAATACATGCGAGAGAAAAAGTGGATTTTCAATTAAATATACACACAAGGACACACAGCCCGCAGACACAGCTTCTTTGGAGCTCTTTTATAGACCATACTGGCCAAATCCTTAAATGTGTTTTAGGATGAAAGCTTGGTAACTTTCCCTGTTTCTTAGTCATAACTGTATTGTCCTTTGCCATAGACATTTGAAAAGAACTTCATAATTCTTTGTATTTAGGATAGGGAGTAATAATTAAGGGCATAGCTGTCTCCTGTGTGCAGATGTGTATGCCTTTGTGTGCTCCTGGAGGCTAGAGGTCAGCGTTGGGTGGTGTTCTTCAGGGACCATCCACCTTTTTTCAGAAATATTTTATTTTTAGATGTGTGCATGTGGGTGGAGTGTGAGTGTTGTGAATGTGAATGCAGTATTCCCAGAGGCTCAGACATGGATGTCAGGTCCCCTAGAGCTGGTGGCCATTACAGAGGGGACTTGAAGCCCAACTTGGTTCCTTGGGACAAAGTGTGCCAGTAGCTGCTGAGCCATCTCTCCAGCCACCATCTTGTTTTCTGAAACAGGGCTTCTGACTGGATCTAAGACTCTGACTAAACAGCAAGCTCCAGAGAGTCGCTTGTCCCATCTTGCCCCCACCTACACATACACACACACACACACACACACATTTCCACACACAGTGCCTTGTCACCAAGCCTGTCTTTTGTTTTTGTTTGTTTGTTTTGTTTTTTCAAGACAGGGTTTCTCTGTGTAGCCCTGGCTGTCCTGGACTCACTCTGTAGACCAGGCTGGCCTTGAACTCACAGAGATCCACCTGCCTCTGCCTCCCGAGTGCTGGGATTAAAGGCATGTGCCAGCACACCCGGCAATTACAGACAGCTGTGAACTGCCATGTGGCTGCTGGGATTTGAACCTGGGTCCTTTGGAAAAGCAGCCCATGCTCTTAACCACTGAGCCATCTCTCCAGCCCCAAACATGTCTTTTATTTTGGTGCTACAGATCAAACTCCGGTCTTCATTGTGCACAGTGAACAATCTACCAATGAACTGCCCACCTTCCCCAAGGCTGGAACCATCTTAGGTTGTTGTTTCAGTCCAGTCAGTCCATAGACTGCCTTCTCTCTGCTAAAAGCCTGTTCTTTGTTGCTTAACTTGAAGTAAAAGTAAGATAACATATTGCATTGTATTAGTCAAAGACATATTGTAGTGTTTTCTTCGACTCAGAAATTACAAATTAGCAAAGACTCTAGAATTATGGAGGAAATAATGGATATTTAATTGATATTGTGAGCTTGTACGTAATATGTATCTTATGAAGTATTAGCCAACTTTATAAGGTAATTCAGTATGTTCTTTACATGTTGTGTGACTGCTTCATGTTTGTCCATACACCATGTGTGTCTGCCTGGTGCCTGTGGAGGCCAGAAGAGGGCATCAGACAGATCTCCTGGAACTGGAGCTTACAGATAGCTCTATGCTACCATGTATGTGCTGGGAACCTAACCCAGGTCTGCTACAAGAGCAACCAGTCCTCTTCCCTGCTGAGCCATCTTTCCAGCCCTGGAGCTACGTGTTCTTGATCTAAAATGGTTTTGAGTCTTTCAAAGTAATCAGTTTTAACATTTAGAACTGTGACAGCAAAGCGTCAGCACCTCTCCTGTTGGAGCTGAAGAGAAAGGACCCCACCTCTGAAGTTGTGTCATCCCCTTTGGTGTTACCCATCAGCCGCTCACATGGGGATAGTAGTTTAGCCTGAACTTCTTATGACTGTGTCCTCATGAAGATGCACATAAAGAAATGTGTCCACTGTAGGAAAAGACAACTACCAGTCAATCAAATAGACAAAACTATTACATGTAACCTATGAATAGTGAAGATATATACAATCAAAATGAGTATTTCTGACATTTAGAGTGAGTAATATCTTTTCTTTCTTTTGGGGGGGGGAGGGGGGTTCGAGAGGATTTTTCTGTGTAACAGCCCTGGCTGTGCTGGACTTGTTTTGTAGACCAGGCTTGCATTAAACTCGTAGAAATCCTCTTGCCTATGCAAAAGAAAAAAGTGTCTCATGTTCTGTTGTATTGGTTTTAAAAGATTATTTGTTTTAATATTTTGAAAGTTAATATGCATTAGTAGAATTGATTTTTTAAATATTTGAACCTTGGTTTGAGAGTTAGATGAAATATTGATAGAATGAAAATCTACATTGTACTGTAGTTGTCAGTTTAATGTATTTTGTTTGACTACATAACTTTTAACTTGATTGCCTATAACAAGACGCATATGGCATGTGATGTATTTGTCTCCTGGGGTGGTGGGTGTCTTGCTTTAATAGAACTCAGGTACGCCAGCTTGAGCCCAAATAGTTGTTCCTGTGAAGGTACTACACAACATTTTTAAGCTTTACTTGCTTGTATAACTAGCTGTGATAATGCACCCATCCAGATCTTGTTTGTTAGAGAACATACACAAAAGGAAAAGCTTTCTTTTTAAAAATATAGCATGCTTTGAACTGTTTAATAACTAGACATTTTCTATTCAGAATCTTTCTGCTATGAATATTTCAAAAGCACTTGCTGTCACTAAAAACCTGCCTGTGTTTTTCCAGAAGATAGTTTAAAACCCAATAAACAAAACTGGAGAACCCTGAGAATATGGGTTTGCTGTGCAAACACTTACATCCTCTCCAATAAGCCACTGTTATTGTATTTGGAAGCAGTGGTAGCTTACCAGTTTTTTGCCAGCATATTGCTTGTGGGAACCTTTGAGGAGTGGAATTCAAAAGCAAGAATTCTGACTAGCTTTTTAGGTCAGGGCTGACTGGTTTTCAGCTGGGCTGTCTCTGCAGAAGACGTAATTTCCACAAGCTATGCAAACAGAAGTGCAGCGAATGTCTTAACTAGAACTCAAAGAAAGATGAAAATAGAAAATGAGTCCTATTTGTCTCACTGAATTCTTATGAAAATAGAGCCTTTGTGTGTGATAAACCAGGCAGAACAGTCTGTGTCAATAATGTACATACTATATGTATTTATTCCTAAATATTCATATTTTAAGGCATTTTAACATGCTCTGTACAGTCTTTTGTGTTCTTGAACAATCTGGCAGCTGCTAATGGATTTCTGTAATCTTAGTATTATATGATATCCTAGAGTACATCTTTATCCAAATACTGCCTTGGGCCTTAATAGCACACTCGGTATCCTAGACAGGCTGAAGGTTGAATTTCTGTCAGTTCCATCATGAATTTTCATGTTACGGCTTCCTGTTGTTACTTCACTTTAAAGAAAAAGTTCCAGGGCTGCGAATATAGCTCAATGGCATAGCTCAACAGCCTTAAATTTGATCCCCAGCACCCCAAAAAGAAAAATGGTATTTCAAACAACTAAAAAATGAAATTGCCACATTTGATTTGTTCTTTGGGGGTGTGCAAGGAGGATCATTGAACTGACAGTGAGCAGTGTGATCCCGTCAACTTCAGGGTTTCTCTGGTAGAGACCGGTCCTCTTGAGGTGGTCTTTACCTCAGTCAACTCCATAGCACTCAGCTGATGCTAGCTGCCGGCTCGCCCACTAGAGACCAGACCTGGAGGCTCGTGCAGTTTTCAGCTGGAGAGAATGTGGGTGCACTTGACTCTCTACTTATTGCCCAGGGCTCATGAAAACGAACTAATTTGCCAAAAGAGATGCATGATTCGCTTCTGCAATCAACCTGGGCTTTAAATCCAGGTCTCTTGAACCCTGTCATACGGTTCCTACATTAGTCATCTAGATTTCAGGAAGAGGCCAGACACACTGTTAGATCCGTTAACTCCCCGCGCGAACTCAGACAATGAACTCACCACCTAACAAGCCCCAGTCTCTCCAAAAGTATGTAAGTTTTTAATATAATGAAACAGGATAGCGTTGGGAAAGAAAGGCTGGAAAGGGTTTTGCCTGCAGGCTGTCCTCTTGTGCCAGGGTTAAGAACCCACGACAACCTTACTCTACTGTCGTGAGTTTTCAGGGGAAGCACTACCATGGGAGGATGATTAGGGGTGATCCTGCAGCCGCAGTGATGAGGGGAGGCCCTGAAGACAGCCGTGGTTGACTCTGGGTGCTCCAGCTTCTCTGGTAACAGTGTGAGAAGGCTAGAGTCAGCAAAGGTCCTATGAAATCATAACCGCAGTTCAAAACGTATTAAGTTGTTACTGTACTGTTAGGTTGACATTGAAGCTTTGAGATAGCTCTGTACAGGAAGCCAGGCCTGAGGCACAAGGTTTCCATGATAAGAACCAGTTTTAAACTTTGATGGCACTTTGTATTCTTTACTCTTAATTTCACTTTTAAAACCGGGAGCTGGAGAGATGGCTCAGTATTTGCTGTTCCTCTGGAGGACCCAGGTCCGTTTCCAAACACCCACAGGACGACATGCACATATAGCTCCAGTTCCAGGGGCTCTGGCACCATCTTGTAGACTTGGTGGATATGCACACACATCATGCACAGATACACATGTGTATCTGTACACATATACAGGCACTTACCTAAAACACCTACACACATACAAATAAAGCAATTCTTTAAAGATTTATTTATCTTTATTTTACTTTTGAGTGTTTTGTCAGCACATATGTGTGTGTACCGCGTGTGTGCAGTGTCTGCTGAGGTAAAAAAAAAAACAGGTGCGTCTCCTATAGCTGAGGTTGCAGGTAGCTATGAGGCACCATGTGGGCACTGGGAACCCCACCCTTGTCCTCTGCCAGAGCGTCCATTGCTCTTCACCCCTGAGCTGTCCCTCCTGCCCCCAGTCTCACATTTCTACTTTAGCACAAGGCGGCTCCTAATCTGTTCAGTTTGCTTACTTCCTTAGTGCAGCAATTTTTCATTTCTACTCCCTGAACTGCGTCTTAGTGGCTGTGAAGTTGTATGGTTGTCACTAGGAGTCTCTGACAAACGTCTGCCCTGTTGTGATTACCATTCATAACAGACTCTTCATGATGAGAGACTGATGTGGACACAGGACTGTGAGGCCTGTGCCCTGAGCAGTGCTCTGTGCCCTGGCTGGGGCTAGTGACATGTTCTTCTACCAGCTACTCTGAATATTAAGAAAACATAGAATATGAAGAACACATTAGATAATTTTCTACAAAAGTGGCAGTTAAATATTATTTATTTAGTGAGCTATGCTATTCAGTCAACCTCAAAATTAAATATTGTGTCCTTATTTCAAGTACTATGACCTCTGGTCCTGACCCAATTTTGTTGTCTTTGAGAGCCTCATAGATAGGGCGGAAAATCTGTCAGACAGCTGGAATACATAAACACTTATTCTTAATTTTGAAGTTATAACATTTCATTAAGAAGGTTCAGTTTTCAGCTTTTAACTTTGTAGTTTCATTTAAGAAAAGCAGCCGGTTGTGGTGGCGCACGCCGGTAGGATTTGCTGAAGGAGGCAGAGGCAGGAGGATCACGAGTTCGAGGCCAGCCTGGGCTACACATTTTGCCGGGCGGTGGTGGCGCACGCCTTTAATCCCAGCACTTGGGAGGCAGAGGCAGGCGGATCTTTGCGAGTTCGAGGCCAGCCTGGTCTACAAAGTGAGTCCAGGACAGCCAGAGCTGCTAAACATAGAAACCCTGTCTCGAAAAACCAAAAAAAAAAAAAGAAAAGCAAAGGGATGAGTTCATAATACTGTAGTCCTCAGGATGAGAATTACTGTTTGCCTAACACGTTCTTGTTAAGATCAAAATGCTAGCTATGAACTATTTTAGCTTTTGTTTCTCTACCTAATTTCCAAGTATAAGAAAAAAGAAAATTTTAAATGTGGATAGATTGTTATCTTAGGTCATTCCATGAGTTAAAATAATCATTTTAAGCTTCTACTGGACTGGTGTTTGTTCCACAGAACACCAGTAAGCAGGAATGCTACATTATTAATAAATAGCCTATGGATTTTAGATACTAATGACTTTATTATTATAGTCCTAAGATTACAAATGGCTGTTGTAGCTGGGCGGTGGTGGCGCACGCCTTTAATCCCAGCACTTGGGAGGCAGAGGCAGGCGGATCTTTGTGAGTTCGAGGCCAGCCTGGTCTACAGAGCGAGTCCAGGACAGCCAGAGATATTCAGAGAAACCCTGTCTCGAAAAACCAAAAAAAAAAAAAAAAAAAAACAAATGGCTGTTGTATGTTTGAAGCACACTGTTGTGGATAAATCTCCATGTTGGTTAGAAACAACCAAGGGTCTGCAGTGTTTCCAGGAACTGGTATCATGGAGTAGAACTATTAAGTATAGGAAATACTGTGTCTGAAACTGCTGTGTGCCTGATGCCACCGAGGAACTGATTTGTCTTCCTGGCAGAGCCACATTGGTCAGTGGCCACCATGGTAGTCAGTGCTCGTTAGAGAGCCACACCAGCCAGTGACCACCATGGTGTCGGTGCAGGTTCGAGGACCACTCGTGAAGGTAGTCCAGTGATGAAACTGCATCGTTTCGTGGAAGACTGGCTTTAGGAGCTTTTTTTTTTTGGTTTTTCGAGACAGGGTTTCTCTGTGTATCCTTGGCTGTCCTGGACTCACTTTGTAGACCAGGCTGGCCTCGAACTCACAAAGATCCACCTGCCTCTGCCTCCCAAGTGCTGGGATTAAAGGCGTGCGCCACCACCGCCCGGCTCAGGAGCTTTTGTGATGAGGGGAGCAACAAATTACTCTTCGGTTTAAGTCAGAATACAACTGTCAACAGTATCTTAACTCATCAAATGGAAAAACATACTTTCAAACGATAAGGAACATTAGAATCGCAAACTTTCTTGGATCTGTATTCCTAACAACAAAATATTAGTTTTGGATCCACAAAAGTAATACATTTTTGTTCAAAAAGCAAGCATCTGAATTAAATCTAGCCATAGCAGGCTTCACTTAGAGACTGATGAGACAGGGCCTCCTAAGAAGCACAGGCTGATCTTAAATATATACATTACAAATTAATCTTTCTAGCAACAGGTTACCCCTGAAACAGGAGCACAGAGAGGGCTCATTCAACATATAAATACCCAGCAATGCAACTTGTGTCTCTGTTTGAAAGCTGAAGTATTTCATTTATTAGGGCCATTTTCTTACAAAAAGGGGGGGGGGTCTTTAAAATGTTTAATAGTTGTGAACTAAAAGAGCCGTCCTGTTGTCGTCTACTCTGAATCTGATGTCTGTAACCCAAGGCATGTAGCAAAGGCAAGAGATGTCAAGCTAAACGAGGGTTCCTGTTCGTGCAGCTGGCTGAGTGGCGCCTTCTCTACGTCAGTGGTCGGAACTTGACTGTGTGCCTCTGGAATGTTGCCTTTAGGTTCATGCTGACTTGGGTTTATTTAACATGAAAGTGATGGACTGAAAGAGCTTCGTGTAATCCCAGAATTGTATGCGAATCTTCATACTTGGAGTTTGATGTGTTCATGAATACATGCCATGATTTCAGGCGCTGAGTCACTAAGTGTGCCATCTCCCGAGTAGGAACTGTGACTCTGGGTTGTAAAGAGCAAGATGCTGCTTATTAATTGTTGTGAGTGACGTCAGTGTGATGATAGAGCTGGTGTCAGGTCTGTTCACAGGGTGAGGCTGTAAGTAGCATGAGAAATTAGGAACTCTTCATTTTGAAAAAGTACTGTTTGTAATAGTATAAAACACAATTAAATTGTTGAAGTCATTCTTCTTTAATCCTTATTTGTTCTAATATTTCATACTGTACAGATGATTTTGGAGAAGGCATTCATATTTATGTTGTGCGCGCGTGTGTGTGTGTGTGTGTGTGTGTGTGTGTGTGTGTGTGTGTGTGTGTGTCTGTCTGTATCATGAGCACAGTTTGGTGACTTTGATCTTGCCAAATGTGATTTCTATGTGCCTTTCACTTTTAACTTTTCTTAATGTTAGTTCCAAAACTTCATCTTCTGTGTCTGAAAACCACACACTCTCAGCCAATCAAAACCAAAGGAAATCCTCTGAAGAATGAGACAATCTACAATAAATGGACCTTTTAATACCAGTTTCTTCATCGTAGGTTTCATCTATACATTTAGTAGGTGATAAAATGTTATAAACCAGGTCGGGTGTGTTGGCCCACACCTTTAATCCCAGCACTCGGGAGGCAGAAGCAGTTGAATCTCTGTGAGTTCAAGGCCAGCCTGGTCTACAAAGTGTGTCCAGGACAGCCAGGGCTACACAAAGAAATCCTGTCTCAAGAAAACAAAACAAAATATAAACCAACAAATGAGATCCAGAGAGTAGTTTAACCACCAAAGGTGAATAGAATACATTCCTCAGTCATATGATAAGAGCACAGAGTTTCCTTCCCTACTACACCAGGAACGTTGTGATAAAAAGGTAGTGGCCACATGTGAATTTTGTAAAATGTGCATTTAGATATGTGTATTGTAGGCCCATTGCATATGATTAAATTTTTATTATTCAGAAAACTGTGATATTCTGTAAATGTTTTTAGAAGGCTCTTTCGGGTTTTTTAAAATAGGCTGAGGTTCAGGAATGTGGCTCAGTTGTTAAGTGCTTGTTTTGCACCCATGGCAGTTTATAGAGTTCAGTCTCTAGAACCCAAACAGAGGCAGAACATTCATACATTCCAACAGTCCCAGAGTTGGGAACATGGGGACAGGCAGGTCCTTAGGCTCACTGCCACTCAACCTAGACAGATCCAAAAGTTCCAAGCCAAAGAGAGACCCTGTCTGAAGAAACAGGGTGATTGTCACCTGAGGAACAGCATTCACAGTTACCCTTCTAGCCTCTATAGGCACACATGCACACACATGGGCATATGCACATACACAAAGTGCTCTGATACCAGTTAGAATTCTGGGTGGTACTGAGAAATGTGTATATGACATTTGTATTACTTATTTTTCTATATATTTGAAAAATGTCATAATAATCAGGCTTTTTTCTTAAATACCCAACTAGTACTTCAGTCATAGGATATGAACCAAATCCAAAGTCCTAGAATTATACATTGAGATAGAGACAGAAAACATTGCCAGTTGTGGTGGTACACACCTATAATCCCAGCACTTGGGAGGGAGGTGCACTTCTGTGAGTTTGAGGCCAGCCTGGTCTACACAGCAAGTTCATAGACATCCAGGGCTAGATAGAGAGACCCTGTCTCAAAAATTCCCAAAAGGAACAAAGATAAATATTAGTGGTACCTGGGTCTTGTAAGAGTAAGATCTCCAACGACGCTAGCGAGGTAGGTCCTACCTCCCTGCTGCAGACCAGAGCAGAGAGAGAAAACTGCTTCTTTCTGGTCTGTGCTTGCTGCTGAAACCTCTGCATGTACATCATCATAGAGCCAAGAAATGCTGCAAACCAAGTGGCTCCTCCATACCATGGAAGAAGCCATACCTTTGTCCTTGACAAAGGACATGTAATTTTACGTTTCTGAAATGGTTAATTTTATTACTTAATTTAGGAAGTGAGCGTGCATGCTTACAAAAGTTAAAGCTTTTTATTTTTGTTGTAAGTATGACTATCTGGTAAATTGTGGCTTACAGCTTTAATCTGATTATAAACCTATTTTATCAGCATGGCTGAGTAGAAAATATTGTGTGAGGACTTTAATCTAGTTATATCTAGCATGTAACTACATGAAAAGAACGTGGCTAACAGTCCTTTAATGACACTTGGAATACAAGAAGCTTATAAAACTAATCCCTTCCATTTCAGTTACTATAGCTGTTGATACCCTTTCCCCAGTGTAAAGAAAGAAAGAAAGCACCTCCAGGCCTTAGTAAGCCAAGCTAGTATATATTCTTAGAGAGCCAGTCCTCTAGACATATTCATAACATGGTGCTTGCTACCCACCACCTGGGCATTGTCTTGAGAACACATTTAGAGACAAAGGCTTATCAAGGGAGGGTGCGTTCACAAGAAATGTTTCAGGAGGGTTAAACAGAGTTGCTTTTATCTTCTAGATGGAACCCTGGCTTACGAGAAAAGACAACACAGACTATAAGCTAAAGGAAACAAGACACAGCAAATGGATTTCAGTTTAGAATTTTCATACAATGGCACCCACTTTGCAGAAATAGTTCGGAAGCAGTAAATTCATGTGCTGCTGTATAAAGCGTGAGAAGCCACGGTTCTGGCGCACAGCATTCGAGCGCAAGAAACCTCTCTAGTCAGTTTATTGAACAGGTTCATGGATCCTTCCCACTTTGCTTTGTAAAATAGCAGAAGCTGGGTCCTCTCCTTACTTGCTGGTTTAGCTGTTCTGAAACTTGGAGTTCTGGCTTTGTGATTTGGTTAGGGTTCCCTGGAAAATTCCACAAGATGTTAGCGTGAGAGCTTGGCAGCAATAAAACAAAAGTACTTTGGTGCCTTTGAATGAAGCAGTTCTTCCTTTGTGACTATTTGTGACTAATTTATTATGTTATTAAATATATATAATGGTATTAGGTGAAACTATTATTTTCATTGAAACTACTGTTTTTTTGTTCCTCTATGACCCTTTCAAATCACATTCATATTCAACCAGAGGATTTAAAATCTTATTTTACTATAAGATTTCTCTGTAATAGAATGCAGTTGTTTACAAAGGACTTCAAAATTCTTAGTTCTGAAGCTTTTCTATTGATTACAGTATTGTTTAGCACTCGTGTTGACTATACGCAGGGCCGGACAGTGTACTCATTGGCTGTAGAATGGCTTATTCTTCAGAGGAATATTATCGTAGGAACTTCCTTCCCATTGAGCTCATGGCCAGTCATCTGTTTTTTTCTCTCATTTGTTTAAAGTTGTTTTTTGCTTTTTGTTTTTGTCAGCAAGACACTTGCCCTGGCTGGATTCTCCCAGCACTGTGCTCCTGCCCACAAGCCTGGCTCTTGTGGAGATGTATTTGGCCTCTTCATTAGTCATTAACTACGTTTTCTTTTAACATCTCTTGAACATGTTGTAGCACAAACAGTTCATTGTGTGATGTTCCTGCTCTCAAATTTGCAGGCTACTTGGGGAAAAAGATACTCCTCACTTCTCTTGGTGGCCTGCAGTCAGGCATCTACCCCTCTTCCCTTCAGGGCATTGCCCATGGGCTACTTTCTTTAAAACCAGCAAAACCACCAAATGATTTGGTTGTTTCACTAAAATTCGTGTATCCTAGCCCTAGGGCCACACGAAGGGTTTGCTGTGGGTTTCTCTGAATCTCATCACACTCACAGGGTAATGTCTCTCCTGGCATCAGAACTCTAGCCAGATGCTCCCAGGACATGACTCACTCTTTATTACCAGACGATTTTCTGGCATCAGTATCTTGAGATTTCTTTAGTTTGTTTTTTGCCTTTTTCCTTCCCCTCCCATTCTACTAAGAAGAAAATATTTCCTCTTTGTGAAGCCTCCCCGCTGTGTTGTTTGTTTTGTTTTGTTTTGTTTTATTATTACATCTCCAGCACACTTTCCATCAGTTTTTCTGTCATCTGCAACTTCAAAAACAGGTGTTTTGTTAACCACCTGAAAACATGAACAGACTGTGCGCTGGACCAAAAAGGCTGTCTCTCCTCCAAACCGCCAAACTTACGGAAACAAAATGCATGCTTTCTGAGTCCTTATCGTCCTGCCATCTGTCCTCCTCTGACCTTTCTGTTCTGCTTGTGTGATGAAAAGTGATTCTTTTAAAGGTCACCTGAGAGTCCCTTTCATGTAACCCTTGTTTTCATTCTTTGACTCAGAAAGCTTCTGTGCTTGCTGCACGCTGAACATGTGCTGGGCGGTCACCTGTTCTTAGGTGAAAGACCTAAATTAAGTAAGAGAGCCATGTAGGGATGGATGCACAGAGTTAGTTAATCATAAGGAATTGAAACGTAAGAGAAACAATGTCCAGTTCAGTCCTTAGTTTACAAAGTTATAAAGAAAAGCTGAAATATTTTTCAAAGGGAAAAAGGGAGTGTTGAGATAAGAGAAATAATGGCAGCTCCCAGCATGCACTTCCAGGAAGTGCCGAAGGGGCCGCCAGCAGCAGGTTTAGTGATGCTACCAAAGGGTTTGAGGACGAATGTGGTGATGAGACTTCTACATGAGTTCAGTTTTTAAATTTCAATACAATTTTTGTGCGATAAGTTTGGGACTGTGAGCACAGCCTTGGTACTTTCATGAGGATTCTCCCCAGTGGTTCTGCACCTTCAAAATATGAAGAGTCACTGTTACAAATCTTAGCATGGACCAGAGGATGGCAATCTTTGAATAGAAACCTAAGGAGATTATAAACTGTCTTTTGAAGGACTCTAGTTTTCAAAATTTGAGATTTTAAATTAAATGAAAAGAAACATCAAATTAAAAATTTTGGGGTAATGTGCCCAGATTTTCTGATCTTGCAAGCACACTGGGTTTATGCAGAGCAATGCTGCAGAAAGGAAATTAGAGAGAATAAAGAATCCAGACATGGTGGAGAATGCCCACAGGCAAAGGGGATGGGACAGAACAGGGAAGTATGGTGCCCACCAAAGAGCATCAGGGATGAAGAAGGGATAGGACAGAAAGAAGTATTTAGAAAGCAGCATGTGGAGGCTGGAGAGATGGTTCAGCAGTTAAGAGCCCCGAGTGTTCTTCCTGAGGAACCTGGTTCAAGTCTAAGCACTTACATGACAGTTTACAATTTTTTTATAACTCCAGTCCCAGGGGATCTAACACCCTCTTCTAGCATCCACAGTTACCAGGCACGCATACGGCACACAGACACACATGCAGGCAAAACACTCATACATAAAATAAACATTACAAAATAAAAAGTTGGGTTTTTTTGTTTTGTTTTTGTTTTTTAAGCAGGATTTCAGTTTTAGTCTATCTTTGCCTCCTAGACCTTAGCCCCTTACAGGGTGCGCTCTCTGAACACATCTCTGCAGGAAACTCTCCTGACTCCTCTCCTCTCTCTGATAGAACTGAACATCCCGTCTTGCATTGTATAGTTGTATACTTAACTCTTCTGTGTTGTAAAGTCTCTTGGGTTGTGCTCTTGAGCATTTGCACCCTTGCAGAAGTATCTAATAGAAAACTACTTTTAGCATCCACACTATACACATTCTCTTCCTGTTGCACCCATACTGTCCTGAGAGCTTTGAGTATTTATTCATTTACTTCTCACAGCAGCCTTATGATATGTGCACTGTTATTGTAGTCCCTTTTTGGCTTAAAAAAAAAAAGAACAAAAAAACTGAGTTGCTGGGACCTTGAACTACTGACTGACTTCAAATCTAGGCAGTCTGTTCCAGAATCCATGCTTTGAGCCAGTGTGCAGAGCATCTCAGCTTTCATTTTTCAGATAGTCAGTCTAGTGAGTGGTAAATTTAAAGCAATATATAAAATGTTGTAATCCTCTAAGATTGAATATATTCTTTTAAAAAATTGGTATGGCATTGCTAATAAACTTTCTAATTTTTAAAAATTCTTTTAGAACCAGTTCGAAGATACAAAACTTACCACAGTGATATTTTTAGCACCTCCAGTGAAAGCCCATCTATTATTTCCTCAGAATCGGATTTCAGACAAGGTAAGAGTCCTCCAAGACAAGCAAAGTATCCCTTTTAAGAAGCAACAATTACTATTTTAATACTATTTAAACAAAAGTTGTTGAAGTGTTAAACACTTAACACTTAAATGTTTAAAATGTTTCCTTTTAAAAATACCGCATCAAATAATAGCAGTTTCTTAAAACAGTGATAATCATTTCATGATGTAGGTAGGAAATCACAGTTTTTAAACCTCACCATGACTGGTGGTGCACAGCTTTAATCCCAGCACTGGGAAGGCAGGGGCAAGCAGA
Source organism: Lophiomys imhausi (assembly GCA_907164525.1). Taxonomy (NCBI): domain Eukaryota; kingdom Metazoa; phylum Chordata; class Mammalia; order Rodentia; family Muridae; genus Lophiomys; species Lophiomys imhausi. Next base: position 485,631 of record CAJQZJ010032196.1, on the reverse strand, counting down.
TCTCTGTGTGTTCCAGGCCAGCCTGGTCTACAGATCAAGTTCCTGGACAGCCAGGGCTACACAGAGAGACCCTGTCTCAGAAAGAAACAAGAAAACAAACAGCAAAACCTAAAACCTAATATGGCCTAATCTCAAAAGAATTTTTTTTTTTGTTTTTTTGTTTTTTTGTTTTTTTTTCGAGACAGGGTTTCTTTGTGTATCCTTGGCTGTCCTGGACTCACTTTGTAGACCAGGCTGGCCTCGAACTCACAAAGATCCGCCTGCCTCTGCCTCCCAAGTGCTGGGATTAAAGGCGTGCGCCACCACCGCCCGGCTCAAGAATTTTATTCTAATCATTTGAGTACATGATTGTGATTTGTACAAATTATCTTAGGTCTGCTAAATGTGTTTTCGATAAGATTGCTTTCATATTTTTGTCACTTCTACCACTATTCTATTTTTATTCACAATTAGTGAGAAGAAGTGAAGCTTCTAAGAGGTTTGAATCCAGCAGTGGTCTTCCTGGAGTAGATGAAGCCAGTCAGGGCCAGTCGCGAGCAAGGTATGGCTTTGGAAAGCAGTAATTGCTAGTCACAGGTGGTTGGTTTTGGTTTTGTGTGGCTCTTGTCTGTTTGGTTTGGTTCTCATTAATTACACTTGGCACTTGGCTTTTTAAATTGTCAGTAGGAATAGATATAACAGTCAAGAAGGTTAAGATATGGCATTAAAATTCCGTGAAAACATGGTAAACCTTTTTCTAAAATGTAAACAACGGTGATCTGTACTCTGAAAGACTGGGCCAGGTTCAAATATTCCATGTGAACTGGTTGGATGAACAGTTAAATTACTACTATGTGAGCTACTTTGTAAAAAGTTCCTTATTCTCTCACTGGTTGGCTGAAAGAGGCTCTCTGGCATGTTTCCAAAGCCCGTTTGGGGCTCTGTAGTGTTCAGCTTCATACTGAAATATGTGACAAGTTTCTTATGAGATGTTAGTGTGCTAGGTCTGGGGTAGCTGCGTTATAGTTATGTAATACTTTGCTTTGTTTAAACTGAAAGAATTCTCAGACCAGTGTTCAGAGTATTAATATGTATCATTGTACTGTCGTGTGTACACAGTTCCTTTGTGTGAATACAGAATGCTGATCTCAAATTTGTAGAGTGATACTTGAGATCCAAAATCGGCTTGAAAGTGTATTTCCAAAGCATGAAAACTCTTTAAACTCACTGTTTGCTTTAAATGCTACTGATTGTAAGGCAATCATCTGGAAAATTTCAAATATTTGTCCCTTAACTAACGAATATGCCAGAATTTCCATACCTGTAAACTATTAATAGACCGTGTAATTCTAGCTATGTGATTAAAACAGTTTTTCATGGCTTAGAGGTCAGATAATTAAGCTCATGTACTAAAAAATTGCTTCTTAATTAATGTCCCAAGTAGTTTTTCTTTCATTTCTTTTAAATAACTGTGATATTTTTTCTTTGTAGAAAATAATTTTCTATTTGCATAATGACATTTTAACTACTTTCTTATGATGAACTCTTTATTTCAAAACAAGTGGGAGGCAAAGATAGTTTTTATACTCAATGTTCCATGCTTTCTTGATGAAGCCAAAGCTTTGGAGGTGAACAGAAGAGCCAGTGTTAAATTATGTTAAGCTCAGTGTTTCTTCTCCATATGTCTTATTTAGAAAACCTGTGGACAGTTAATGTCCCTTTTTTGCTCCAGTAAAAGAAGGAATAGAGACAGCAGCTAGGAAAGCCATTGAGATTGTACATCAACACTGACTTCAGCCTGTCACTCGCGGGCAGCTAGGAAAGCCATTCAGATTGTATATCAACACAGACTTCAGCCTGTCACTTGCGGGCAGCTAGGAAAGCCACTGAGATTGTACATCAACACCGACTTCAGCCTGTCACTCGCAGGCACATTTCTTCAGATCAATTAAGTCATGCTGGAAACCGTGTCTGTTTTCTTAATGAAGACTCTCAAAACTGCGAGTTATGAGAGACTTAATTTTGACCCACCAGGTCTTATGTAGGAAACGTTGATATTAAGGCAACCTTAACTTGCCAATCCATGTTTTTTATTTTGTTTTGTTTTGGTTTTTTCAAGACAGGGTTTCTCTGTGTAGCCCTGGCTGTCCTGGAACTCACTCTGTAGACCAGGCTGGCCTTGAACTCACAGAGATCCACCTGCCTCTGCCTCCCGAGTGCTGGGATTAAAGACATGCGCCACCACGCCCGGCACCAATCCATGTTTTAAGGGTAAACTGTCTTTGGTGACAAAGGCCCTATATGGTATCCACAGCAACTAAGTTAGATGTAAGTGTAGGGGAGAGAAGTCAGGGATAGGTTGGTCAGACCATGTACCTGTGTGTTGTCACATGGAAACGGCTGAACTTCACTTCTCTTAACTAGTCTCATCATTTCCTGCCCACAGAAGGCCACACTGACTAAAACACTGACAGAACTCCTCTGGAGGCGCAGGCTTTGCTGGGTGTGAGCCAAGGCTTCTGATGGCACCCTCACTGTGTCAGCACTTGACCAGGAGCCCCTGATCTGTTCTTCAGGGTAGCACTGTATTTTTACATGTTGTATGCTTCCTTATGAGAACGTTTCCATTCCCTTTTAGCTAGAATGAAATGACAAAACAAAGCCAGAGAGTGCTGTTGATTTCTACTCTGGGGTGGGGAAGACACCAGTAGGAAACAGTGAGTCAGGCGTACCAGAATGAGTAATTGCTGGATTCTGAGCTATCAAAAGTGTCTTTTAGTGACTAAAAAAGATATTCAAAGCTGCTTCCAAAGAGCATCTTTTAGCCTTTTCACATGCTAGCTTTTGAAGGGAGGCTATACATCGTCTTTTCCCATTGCTCCTGTGCCTCCTGCTGTTGGTATGGCTCTCTTTCCGAGTATATTAGCAAACTTTTCCCTGAGTACATTAGCAGACAATGTGCATACTCATTCTCCAGCAATGCAGTATTTGTCTAGATTTGGAGCTTGTTTTTTTTTTTTTAAATCTCAAATGCTTCAGTTCTTAGTGAAACATTTTACATCTATATTAGAAGAGAAACTGATAAGTCGTTTTTGTTGTTAAGATTAGTTCTTGTTAATGAAATCTGTTTAATGAAAATGCACTATTTGAGTTAAAAGGCCTAGACTCGAGTTCTTATTGCTTTTGACCTCAGGTGGAGGTAAACCATAAGATCATATTCACTCATTCACTCAGCAGCTGCTGGGCACCCAACACATTACTCCATATGTTCAGGTACCAGAGATAGAGCTGTGAACAGCAAACAAAATCAACTCCCCTAAGAGCTCACTAGAGATGAGATCAGCCAGCAGCCAGTGAAAAGAAAAGAAGGCAGTATACTGCCAGTAGTCATGCTCTGAAGCAAACTAAGGCAGGCTGATGCAACAGGCAGGTCAGACCATGATTTCTGAATCCTGCTTTATGTGTGTAGTGTGTTCAGAGTATAAAGTTGAAGTAAAAGAGTGATCCTTGCAGAAGTCAGTGGGGGGTTGGGGGGGCCCAAGTGCAAGGTGCTGGACTCGGGGAGGGTGCTGGCTAGTGTTACATCAACTTGGCACAAGCCAGAGCCATCTGCGAGGAGGCACCCTCAATTAAGAAAATGCCTCCAGAAAACTGGGCTGTAGATAAGCCTCTAGGGCATTTTCTTAATTAGTGATTGACACAAAAAGGCCCAGCCCATGTTGGGGGTGTCATCCTGGGGTCGGTGGTCCTGGGTTCTATAAGAAAGTAGAGTGAGCAAGCCAGGGGAAACAAGCCAGTAAGCAGCACCCTCCATGGCCTCTGCGTCAGCTCCCGCCTCCAGGTTCCTGCCCTGTGTGAGTTTCTGTCCTGACTTCCTTCAGTGATGGACTATGATGTGGAAGTGTAAGCCAGATAAACCTGTTCCTCCCCAACTTGCTTTTGCTCGTGGTATTTTGTCACAGCAATAAAAACTGTAACTATGACAGACGACATGTCATCTTTACTGTAATAGTGAAGAAACAGTATGGCCACCACAAAACAAGTAATGAACGTTATACAGTAGGGATGGTGACCAAGTAATCAGGGCCTCAATGGGTGAGGTCACAGATACTAAGGGAAGGATGTTAGATGTTACAGAAGCCATATATGGCTAAAAGCATAAAAAACCAGTTGTAACTTAACCTATGGCGACCATTCCACGATGGTGAGAGCTGAACAGCTGTTGGTAAGCAGATGGTGCAGGCTTGATGCTTAATGTGGGAAGATATGGCTCTCTTACAGGCTGTGCCTTCGGGATTTGATGCATGAGTAGATGTGCAGTTTATAAGGAAGAAGAAATAAGAATGACTCTTAAGTTGTGTCTTGAGCAACCGGTAAATAATTGCAAGAAGGTTAGACATAGGAAGAAAGTAAAATGGTTTTGGTTTAGAAATGTTAAACTAAAGGTGACCATTAATATCCAAGTAGGGCTCTTGCATTGCTTTTTGCTTCAGTGAGAAGAGTAAGAAAAAGTTGCCTGGTGAGAGGAAGGGAAAGTATTGGAGCTTTAAAAAGAAGACAAGATGGTATTGACCCTTGCATATGGACGTAATATTAAGATTATATTGGGCTACATAGGCATTGATCTTGGTATATTGATACATAATTAAGAGTATATTTAACCACAATTGAATAGATCTTTGTATATTGATACAAATTTAAAGGTAACGCTTCCTAATGGTATCATACCTAGAGATACTTAAAAATAAAATGTGAAGCTCTGACCTCTTGATACCAACCGTCTAAAACGGTCTAGGATAGTTAAAACAAACTCCTAGTCATGCAAACATGTCTCTTTGTTGGCTACTATGACAGTCTATCACAGATATTCTCTAAACTACCCAGTAATCAAGTTGCTAAGAGACAAGCAACATTTGCTTATCTAAATACAAGAGATGGATAGGGCATCTTCAAAAACCCCTAGAGATCTGCAGAATATGGCATTCAAAGATGTTATCTTAAATCAAGATTTTTTTTTGATATCGAGACATATCAGCGCCTGACAGCACCCCCTATTCTACTCCAAGTAGAAGATAAGCATCGAAGAACCTCCACTGTAAGATGGTTGAATTAGTGGCAAGCCTTTCTCTTGGCATGAAAAAACCTCTTGCACCAACTGCAGACAGACTGCTGTCCAAAAAGGACAAAACTTGGTAGCAGGGAAGTCGACAGCCTAACTCTGCCAAGACAGGGTATGTAAGTCCTTCATAATCCCTGCTCTACAACAAATGTCTGTCAGAGAAACAGGATCCAAAGGCTGAAGATTGATGCTGGAATGTATGGAGAGAAAATGGGAACTGTCCAGGCAGTCATTGGTATGTTCTTTCTTAGTTTTGGAAGCTGCAGGCCCTGCACTTCCTATATAAGCAAATATATTTATCCCTCTCAGGTCTCTGAGGTGGTTGAAGAATAGACAGCTAGAGTCTCATAGTTAAATTTTGAACTGTTTAGGAATCAAGAGGGTGTTATAGATCTAAGAAGATACTCTTAAAAGTGTGTTGCAAGATAGTATGAATGTTGAGTCACATATAGACCTTTAAACTCATGGAGTTGGTTAGATAGTAGAATGTTAAAGTCAGGGGCCAAATATGTATAAACTGGACATTGGGAAGGTATACTGGGCCAATTTACTCTCATAAATGTGGCATATTTATATCTATTGTTTTGTATAATACTTACTGTTATAAGAGAAGGAACCATCTGTTGGACTGAAAGGGGAAACTTCTGGAGGGAAGAGGGTGGAAGGGCGGGATAGGAAGGGGGAATAGGGAGGGGTTTGTGACTGAGATGTAACTTGAAGAAAAAAAAATATTTAATAAAAAAAAAAAAAAAGACAAGAGAGTCAATGCTGAAGGGGGGACCCAGGGAGATCAGGGAGTCTGGCTTTCCAGTGTCATGGGTGATAAGGTCATATACAAAGGAGTGACTGTAGTGATGGACAACCTAACTTGTTCCAAACAATGTAGGACAAGAGAAAGACAGGGTGACCGTGCTATGAGCCTGTAGAAGAATCAGTGGATATTATCTGACCAAGGAGATTAGAGCACAGTACACAAATCCAGTTACAGAGAATATGGAGAACAGAAGCAGTTACTTTTGAGGCTACACTGTAGACTGCTGATGAAGAGAGAGAGTCAAAAGGTTAGAAGACTCCCAGGATCCATGTATCATCCATGAGTGATGACAAAAACAGTGATGGGAAAAAACACTGAGTCAGACACTGTCATCTTTAATTCATGGAGGGGAGTAAGCAGCAGGATGTAAGTGCCTAGAACAATGCAGAGTGGCAGGTGTTGTACCCTCCGCATACTTAAAGGGAGCCAGCTGCTTGAAAGGAAGGCTGCAGTAGGTTTGGAGGCTGAAACTCCTCAGTGGGCAAAGCCTCTGCAGCACACACAGGGACCTTAGTTCGATCCCAAGAACCTCTGATGAAAGCCATGTGTGGCACGTGCTTGGGTCTCAGCTCTTGGGAGGCAGACAGGTGGATCTGTAGGGCTCACTGGTGGGCCAGCCTTGAAAACTCAGCCAAGCCTGGGTTTGGTCCAGAGACCTCATCTCAGAAAACAAGATGGACAGCTACTAAGGAACAATACCTGACGCTGACCTTTGACCTTCACCCACATGACCACATGTACTCACACATACGAAATTACAAAAACTAAGCAGAATTTCTTAGGCTTAGCCTGACCTTCAAGGCTTAGGTCTATAGGAATAAAAGAGCCTGTCTGAGAGAACTGCAGAGAAAGTAGTTCTTCAGAGGATGCTGGGTGTTCCTTTGAAGTCAGAGGCTGCAGGTCTACCCTGTGCGACGGCATTATTGCAACACATGGAAATACAACAGAACATTGTGGTCGTCCAGGATGCTGCTACCAAAGAGCACTCTGACACCAGCTCAACAGACTTTTTCATATCAGCATCCAGTTCCCCAAGGCTCTGGACACCAGCTGAGTATCCTACAATTTACTCCAGTTTCGCTGCTGGATACTAGAAACATCAGCTCCCCACCGAAGAGTTCACAGTCCGTAACTGATACCAATTGTAAGTCCTAGGTTTCTATTTTTCCCGCAGACCAGCCATTGATCTGGTTCCCACAGCCTCCAAGGCCTGATCCTCTGTGAGGATGGACTAGAGGCTTTTATGGAAGTTTCATTCCATGGGCAAGACTTTCCAGTCAAGCTCCCTTCCCATAGGAAGGGGTGTGGGGCTGAAAATTCTAGGACTTTTCCCACTTAGGCTTGTCTTTCTGGGTTAGCCCTACACTAAAAAACTACCTGGGGTTCCACCAAGCTGTTCACTCTATCAAAAGAGCAACAGTTTCCAGAAAATGACAAGAAACTTAAGAGCTCTGTATCAGGAACAAGAGACTCAGCCTGAAAATCTTGGTTTGTGTTTGTTTCTTTGTTTTCTTTTCCTTTTAGGGAGATGTAACAGGAACCAGACTCAGAGACCAAATATTAAAACAAAGATTCTCTGATCACTCTTTCTCTTAGGAAATTACAAAAGATTACAATCAATCATTTTATCAGGAACTAGAGATACATACATACATATGTACATATATATATATGAATTATAAAATATTTTATGTTATTTCTCTTACTATGCTACACTATAGAATACCAACTTAAGTTCAATTCCTAGGATCTCTATTAGGCAGTTCATAACCACCTGTAACTCCAGTTCCTCTGTGTAGCTCTGGCTGTCCTGGAAGTCTCTCTGTAGACGAGGCTAGCCTGAAACTCAGAGAATCACCTGCTTCTGCCTCCCGAGTGCTGGGATTAAAGGCGTGCGCCACCTCTATCCAGCTAATGTTCACATTACCTTACTTGACCTGGAATTTCTGACAGTAGCTTTGAAACAACTGTTTTCATGCCAGACTTTATTTGTTTCCTCTTTTCTCTATATTAGACAATATGAAACATCCCTTGAAGGCAACTTGATCAATCAAGAGATGATGCTGAAGAGACAAGAAGAAGAAATGATACAATTGCAAGCCAGGATGGCTCTCCGACAGTCTCGGTTGAGCTTGTATCCAGGGGACACGATCAAAACTTCCATGCTTGACATCAGTAGAGATCCACTAAGAGAAATGGCCCTGGAGACAGCCATGACCCAGAGAAAACTAAGGGTAAGCATTGCTCAGGCCACTGCATGCAGACTTGCTCTTTGAGGACTGTTGGCAGGTTTTCTTCAGTGGAATAGCCACTAATATGCTGCCTGTCATGTGATAAATAACCTCTCACACATCCTCCTATGTGAGACCATGGCTAACCTCAGTGGGATCACAAAGAACAGATTTTTTTTCAAGGTCTGAAAGTAGAAGGAATACTGGTTGGAGAGAATTCGGGGATAGGGAAGGGAGAAAAAGAGGGTAATGGGGTGTGATTATGGCCAAAGTACATTATATACATGCATGGAAATGTCATAATGAAACTCATTTGTTGCTCATGATTAATATATGCTAATAAAAAGTTGCTATAGATATTCTAAAGATGCCTGTAGGTGGAATTAAGATTCCAAATTAGTTCCCATTGGGATTAAGCATCTTATTTGATATTAAAATCAGTATTTAGCTGCTTACATTATTTCACTTTCAAAATATCATTAGGTGGGTTTAGAGCATCTTAACTGTGCTTTTATGATTTATATGTATACCTCAGCATGGTAGTACATGCCTATAATCTCTACACTCAAGAAACTGAGCCAGAAGGACCATGACTTTGAGATTAGCCTAGGTGACGTAGGAGTTCTATGGCCAACCTGGGCTGCACAATAAGATTATATCTTAAAGGGGGAAAAATGTGCATGTATTTCCAGGCATGGTGTATTGTTCTTGTAGTCTCAGCCACTGAGGAGGTTAAAGCAAGCTCACTGTCTAGCAATTTGAAGCTAGTCTGGGCAGCAGAGCAAACCCATCTCAAGAGAAATATTTTTTAAGAAACAAAAACATGAATAACATATGCACAATCCTTGAGAGCAGCAACTGGCTTTATTCAATATAATGGGGAGTTACTTTTAGTAGTAAGAAATTCATTAGCCCATACATCAGGGGATGAGCAGAAGCAGGGGTGTTTCCAGAGCTCTCCACGTCTGGGTTCAGCCGTTCTCAGAGTTTTGACACTGAATCTCTTTTTCTGTAAAATCCTGTCATTGTTGTCATCATCATCTTACATGTATGAGGGATTGCTTGCATATATGTCTACATACCACATGCACTAATGCAAGCCTCAGGTCCTCCCACTGCAGATTTCACGACAGGAGGGAGCAACTCTGCATGTCACACTTTGAAGGGGGAGGGCTGTTCTATTTGCAGTATTTTTCTTTAAACACTACATCCTTAACATATTTTATACACATACAGTGAACTTGGACTTCTTAAGGAGTATTGTAAACATTTCATTGCCCTAATCTTTTATATGCGGAATTAATTTCTAAGACACTGTACCATTCCAAAATTTTAGATGCTAAAATGTATTATAAGCCAATGGAAGAAATTTAATGAAACTTTACCAGTTACATATTCTAACAAAACTTGAATCAAAATGAGGTAATAAGGAGGATGTCATACAGTATAGTATGGGCTCCAAGGGTGATAATTCTGTACACACATGGAGGGCACACGTGTGTACAGACCTTTTTCCCTAAG
>CAJQZJ010032196.1:440104-475957 GCA_907164525.1 Lophiomys imhausi | reverse complement strand
CACGTGTGTACAGACCTTTTTCCCTAAGCCTCAGTTTCAGACACCCCCATGAATATGTGCTCATAGGGGTGTACACACATCATAAAAACTTCTGCATAAAGCTTGCCGAACTTCTGCTCTGAAAAAAACATCTCTTCACTGAAAATCTCTCCATTTGCTTTGTAGCACCTCGTTCTACTGTGTGGTTTATTATTGTGCTATTTTCCTTTTAAAGAAAGACCTAGGACGAGTAGTAAAAATAATTTATTCTACTTCCATGACTTACAGAATTTCTTTGGCCCTGAGTTTGTGAAGATGACAAGTGAGCCATTTGTATCTTTGGATTTGCCACGGTCTATCCTTGTAAGTAGTGACAGCAGCTTCTGCCCCTCTTAGAAAAGAAGTTCAGTGAATCTATAAAGCAAGGTTAAATGTTAGGCTCCTTTGAATAAATGCCCTCATTTTTTTCTTCAATTGTAGACTAAGAAGGGGAAGAGTGAGGACCACCGGAGAAAAGTCAACATAATGCTCCTGAGTGGGCAAAGACTAGAGCTCACCTGTGACACCAAGACCGTGTGCAAGGATGTCTTTGACATGGTCGTGGCTCATATCGGCTTAGTGGAGCACCATCTGTTTGCCCTAGCTACCCTCAAAGGTACCCAGGTGTTTTAATGCAGAGTTCAGAATGGAAAACCTGCCATCAAGGTGACCCCCTGGACCACTCACCAGGCCAGGCTCCATCTGGGAAGGTTAACTACATAGGCAGGTCAGCAGTGAGAAACCCAAGGGAGTTAGGAACTTTTCCTGGTTTCATTCATTTGCTTTGTGAGTCTCCTGCTGCATCTACGGAGATTTTTTTAAATCCTTGTGCATTAAAAATGAATACTTCATTCTATAGAGTCACCCACTAAGTGTGCAGTTAGTACCTTTTTTGATCCTGGTTTAAAATTAAGAAAAGTGGACCCAGAGGGGTAGAAAGCTGGTTTTACCTTGAGGTCTTATTCACCACCCCCTCCCCCTGCCCCCAGGCTGACCACCAAAAAATGTTTTTGAGACAGATCTCTATTTCTTAAATATTCTGTACAAATCAGGCTGTGTAGAATAACCATTTAATTAGTTAATAATTACCTGTACTTTACTGGTTGCCTTCCTGGGTGTTTCATATCCATTTTGTTATTTGACTTTTTTTTAAATACAACAACCCTGTAGTGCAGGAACCAGCCTTATTCTGATCTTACAGACAGGGAAATGGATGTCTGGGATGGAAAAGTAATTTGTTCACATAGGCAGTAAGTGATGTGACCAGGATCTGAGTCCAGGTCTGTTTGTCTCTTAGCCTGGATTTGAAAGACTTATCCACACTGAGCACAGCCCTGCACGGAGCTCAGAGCCCTGCGGTGCTTCTGACAGGCCTTGTTTGTTTTTAATACATTCGACAGAAATGGAGACATCAAAGGAAACCGTTTCATGCTTTCTCATTCTGTTTCAGAGAATGAATATTTCTTTGTTGATCTGGACTTAAAATTAACCAAAGTGGCCCCAGAGGGATGGAAAGAAGAACCAAAGAAAAAGGGCAAAGCTGCTGTTGACTTCACTTTGTTTTTCCGAATTAAATTTTTCATGGATGATGTTAGTCTGATACAGTGAGTGCACAAGGGTTCCTCTTTTGCTCTTTCTGGCCTCGCTCTGTTGACCTCTCTAACCTGCTTCCACTGAACCCCTCGACTTGGATCCACATCAGTTTCTTTTTCATTTAAAAGCAGTGCAGTGGTCCCTCTTTATCCATGTTGTTGCTGCCACCATTTCAGTTACTAGTGCTAATTCATGATCAGAAAATACTCTGGAAAATTCCATCAGCAGTTTCCATTCATTGTAAGTTATGTGTAGTTCTGAGTGTTTTGATGAGATCTTGTGTCACCCTTTTACACCCTGCTTAGAGCATGAGCTGTCCCTTCATCCTGGGTGTCCACCCATGGCAGGTACACCTTCTGCCTATTAGTCGCTTTGCCGCATCATGTTATCTGATCAGCTGTTGTGGCATTGCAGTACTGGTATTCATGGAACCACTTCTTACTGGTGGTTCCGAAGCATAGGAGTTGGCTGTTCTGGCAGGCCAAGGGGGCTGGCTGTACAGTGCTCCTCTCCCTCCCTCCCTCTCTCCCTCTCTCCCTCTCTCCCTTTCTCTCTCTCTCCCTCTCTCCCCCCCCTCTCTTTTAATATTTATTTATTACTTCAGGTTACATCTCCATCACAGTGCCCTCTTTCCACCCCTCCCAGTTCCACCCTCCCACCCTCTACCCCCCACCCCTTCCATCCCACTCCTCTGGAGTGTAGTGTCCCTACATAACAGTCCCCTGCCCCAGTTCAGCAGTCATACGAGGGCCAAGAGCCTCCTCATACACTGGGGGCCTACAAGGCAGTACCACCAGGGAAAAGTGTCTCATTGCCAGGGAGAGAAAACTAAAAAAACACACAAACAAACAAACAAACAAAAAAGTCTATGTTCCTGTTCCCTTTGGTGCATTGGTTATTGTATAGTTATCCTGTACTAAATGGCTAAAATCCGATTATAAGTGAATAGATGCCATGTGCATCCTTCTGGGTCTAAGTTAGCTCACTCAGGATTAGCTTCTCTAGTTCCATCCATTTGGCTGCAAATTGCATAATTTCATTGTTCCTGATAGCTGAGTAATATTCCATTGTGTAGATGTACCACAGTTTTTAATCCATTCTTCGGTTGAGGGACATCTGGGTTGTTTCCAGTTTCTAGCTATTACAAATAAGGCTGCTATGAACATAGATGAGGAAATTTCCTTGTGATTCGGTGAGGAGTCATGTGGATGTATACCCAGAAGTGGTATGGCATACAGTGCTTCTCTTAAGGAAGCAGGTTCGATCAAAAGTTCTTGATTTGTAAGGAGTGAACCCCTGAGGCTGCAGAGTTGTGTGTCATCTGCGCTTAACCTCTTTTGCACCTAAGTTGTAAAGTAGCCTTTGTCTGAAAATGTGCGCTGAGGAGAATGCAGTATACAGAGTCTGCTACTTTTCATGGCTTCACACCTCACACGATACATTCCCTAAAATTAAGGGCGGGTCATTATTGTACTTAAATGGTTTAAAAAAATTTTTTTATTAGAAAAAAATTATACAGCCAGCCATGGTAGTACATGCCTTTAATCCCAGCACTCGGGAGGCAGAGGCAGGTGTATCTCTGTGAGTTCGAGGCCAGCCTGGTCTACAGAGTGAGTCCAGGACAGCCAGGTATACACAGAGAAACCCTGTCTCGAAAAAAAAAAAAACCTAATAATTTCTGATTACACTTTTCCCCTCCCCTAGTTTTCCCCAGATTCTCCTCACCTATTCATCAACAAACCCTTTGTCTCTCTTAAAAAAACAAAGAAAACAAACAAAAGAAAGAAATATCACATAGAGACCCACAAAAACAAAACACACAATGCAAAATGAGATAAAAGGCCTCTAAAAATACCACTGAGTCAGTTTCAGTTTGGTGTCGGCCAACTGCTCTTTCCTTTGCAAGCAGGTATCAGCTGCAGATAGCGTTATGGTTTGTAGTGGGAGCCCATGTCTACCCCCTGCTCTCAGCACTTGGACCTTATCTGGCTTGAGCCTGCACAGGCCCTGTATGTGCTATATATGTCTCTGTGAGTTCATATGTGCATCAGTCCTACTGTGTATGTATGACCGTGTTTCTTTGGAGTTATTCATCATAACATCTTCCCACCTCCTCTTCCCAATAGCAGCCTGAGCTGGGGGTCGGGGGGGGGGTTGATGGAGATATCCCTTTAGGACTGAGTATTCCAAAGTCTCCCATTCTCTGCATATTGTCCATCTGTGGCTCTGTGTGTTAGTTTAAATTTACTTTGAGAAGCTTCTCTGATGATGGCCAAGTGAAATAGTGGTCCACCTCACAGTTCCTTGAATGCTGAGAACAGCTTAATAACAATCTTAGTCAGAAATATATTGGAAACTGTGCCTAAGATCAAAATCACCCCAAGACTCATCATCAAAAGTCAAGGTGTGTTCGTGCATCTGTATTTTAACAGACACAACCTAACCTGCCATCAGTATTACCTTCAGCTACGGAAAGACATCCTGGAGGAGAGGATACACTGTGATGATGAGGCAACCCTTCTGCTGGCATCCTTGGCTCTCCAGGCAGAGTATGGAGATTATCAACCAGAGGTAGGATTGGTTTCCTCGTCCGCGATGAAGTTGGTTTTGGTAGATGTGTTTGTTTTGCTTTGCTTTGCTTTGTTGCTGTGGATCAAAACCAGGGCATGCTGGACAAGCATTTCCTACTGAGTTACATCCTCAGCCTTTGTATTGTTCTTATTATCCTTAGTGAAATCATGGTTGATCTCATGATAATTTTAAACTCCTTTGGTTCCTCAAAGTTCCATGGCTCCCTCACACACAGTGCCATCCCATACTTTGGCTACATACTCATATAGCATAGAGGTTTATTTTTCTATTTAAAATTATCTTGTTTTGGCGTTTAGGTCTATCTAGTTTCAAACCTTCCATCCCCTGTGTTCTGAGCAATAGAGAAAGAGACTCGTAGAAGAGATAGTTATCGTCAGGCATAGGTTGGAGGACTCTGTTTCCGCACAGATCCACAGAATGATGGGCTGGGAGCCCAGTAGGGATCACAATATGAAAAACTATGTTCAAAGCTCCCATGTTCCTAAATGAAACAGACTATTAGGAAGCCGGCGACAAGAGATTGCCCCTTAGCAGCATCCTTCATTACCACATTACCCCTTAGCTGTAATGACACGAGGCCCTAAAATGTCCTCTCCCAAAACTTGCCAATCGGTCCAAATATTCTACCTCACCAAAGAAGAGAGATGCATTGTGCAGAGAGGGATGGAAGCATTTCATTTCTGGGCAGAGGCAAGAACTTTCAACACTCCTGGGATGTCTTGTTACAATCTTGTCTGACCTCTTCTGCTGCTGTGGTTAGCAGTTACAGAGTGTGTAGAGGGAGCCAGGAGTGGGGCAGGGCAGTGGTGGAGACTGGGTCATGAGACCTCAGCTGAGGGCTCCTAGATACTCTCCTGCCACCTCTAGAGCAGCCCAGGAAGGTTTGATGGAGCAGGGGAGATGGCAAAGACGATTTCTGGAGCCTCCTGAGGGCAGTCAGCCTGGCCAGGGGGTTCTCCACATCGCCTCTCCCTCCCCTCTCATTTCAAGCCTTAGGGTCTCACTGAGTCCCTATCTTGCTGCTGTGATAAACACCTTGACCAAAAAACAAAACAACAAAAACACAGGAAGAAAGTCAGACGGGAGGAAGAGGCTTCTCTTTCATGACAGGAACTGCTCACAGCAACGTTCCTCCTCCTAGGTTCATGGTGTGTCGTACTTTCGCCTGGAACATTATCTGCCTGCCAGAGTGATGGAGAAGCTTGACTTGCCCTACATTAAAGAAGAGTTACCCAAACTGCACCACACCTACACAGGAGCTTCTGAGAAGGAGACAGAGCTAGAGTTCTTAAAGGTAAGCATGCAAGATGACAGTAATAAGCAGTGTCACATGTTCAAGATGAGCAAGAGATGAAGGATACTTCTAAAACCCAGGGGCAGCAATATCTGACCGTTTTCAGCCTCTGCCTGTTAGAATCCTGCCTGAAATTACACGCGTTTAGTTCTCGTTTGTGAAGGAAAAAAAAGGGGCTCAAAGAAAACATGATATTCCGAGGACAGTAGCATTTTGAGGAACAAAATTCTAATTTTGTATCTATCTGGCTATTAACCCATGTCTTTATCCTGTTCTGTTCTATTAAACAAAAACAAAACAAAAAAAAGCTGTATCATGAAGAAAAAGTTGAGTTTGATGACTAAGTAGATGTAAGAGGTAAGTTCACGCTCATTCTAGAGTGTTCTCCCTTGTTCTTAAGATGTGAGTTAGTCTTTGTACTGAATAATAATTAGTTCATATAGATGCAGAGAGTCAGACAAAATGGCTATGGTTTGAGTTTTGCCCTCAGCTCCCTGTTACCCTGCAGGCAAACAAAGTGCATTTATGATAGAAAAGGTAGAACTAAGTAAGCTTTCAGTATAAGAAACTTCCCTGTTGAAAAAAGAAACTTTGAGAGCATTCTCCTGTTCCAGCAGCCTAGGAAGAATATACCTTCTGTTTGCTGATCCATAGTGTAGAGAACCAAATTTCTCAGCTCCACAAATATCTAGGAAGAGGCATCATCATTCACTGATTCATAACATCTTTAGAGTAGGATTCTTGGTAAGAAAGCAAATGGTTTGTTTTGAGTTCACATTTAAAGTCAAACTGTAAACTCAGTTTTCTGTAGCTGTTGTGTCCAATACTTGCAAGAGCTGAATAGCAAGGTGCATCTATATAAGGACACTGTAGCTTTTCAATCACCACGAATGCAACACCGACTCTGCTATTCCACCCCAATGATAACTGTTCTTTTCAGCCTTTTTCACCTCAGCCCTTAGGACAAGTGAGAAGTGATGGAGGATTAGGATCTTTAAAGATGACTTTTAGATTTATTTATTTTTAATTCTGTGTGTGCACGTGTCTGTGTGTGTGCACATGCATGTGTGTGCCTTCTCATGTGAGTGCAGGTGCCCACGGAAACCACAGATGTCAGAGCCTCTGGAGCTGGAATTATATAGTTCGTTGCGAGTCACCCTGCATGGGTGCTGGGAACCTAACTCCAGGTTTCTGTGGGAACGGTGTGTCATCTCAGCCGCTGAGCCATCTCTCCAACCCCAGCGTTATAATTTTAATTTGTCTTTCCTAATTATTATTTTTACTGACCATTTTCTCATGTGTTATTTTCCATTTATATAAATTCTTTTTTGATGTATGCACTTAAACCTTTTTCAATTTCATTCCCATCTGATTGTCTCTCAATAAAGCACATTTTTACTGTATGTTGTAGATACAGTCATGCCTTTGTCAGAGGCATGCCTTACATATATACTTATTTCTCAGTTCAAGTTTATCTTTATATTGTGTCGCTGACTTCTCATGACCAGGTTTTTAGTAGTCACCACCATGACCTGCTGGTTCTCTTCATGTTTTTCCAATCCCATCTTATCACGCTCGCTCTAATCCAACCTCACAAAGTTCTTTAAGCACTAGACACTTAGCTCCTGTATTTAGGCCTGTGACGCCTTTTGGATTTGTTTTCATTTGTCACTTGAAGTGAGTATTAGGAATACTTTTCTTGGAATGTGGATCTCAAATGTTGTGGCAGCATTGAGCTTCACAGAGTTTATTAGAAGGGAGATAATTATCTATCTTAAAAATATTAGGGGGATTTCTCTACGTGAGAAGCCATCACCTTGAGAAGACTGGCCCAAGTCTAGCTCCTCTCCCATACACCCCTGTTCACGGAAGGACATTGCTCTGTGTTCCAACAGGTCTGCCAACGGCTGACAGAATATGGAATTCACTTTCATCGGGTGCACCCCGAAAAGAAGTCACAGACAGGAATACTGCTGGGAGTCTGTTCCAAAGGTCTGCTTGTGTTTGAGGTTCACAATGGAGTCCGTGCCTTGGTCCTTCGCTTTCCATGGAGGGAGACAAAAAAGATCTCCTTTTCAGTATGTGTGTTTTAACCTCTTCTCATTATGTTTTTACTGGTGTAACCAATTCTAATTGTAATGTATTTACTGACTTCCCATGGTAAACCTTAGTACTATTTAAAGCTTTTTTCCCTTTTTAGTTATAGGTGATCTTACCGAGATTTTGTTTCTGCTTCCCCACCCCACCCCCAAAGTATAGGATGCATTCTAAACTGGTTATATGCTCAGTTAACTTGAGTTAAATTACAACCAAGTTGAACTTTCTGTTAGGTGAAAACTTACTCCTCAGCCATAATCTCTCACTTAGAGAAACCCCCTTAACATTTTTAAGATAGATAATTATCTCCCTTCTAATAAACTCTGTGAAGCTCAAGAATGAATCTCTCATAGCACCTGTATATGAGTTCAGCTGCCCATTGAATTTTATAAACTAGTCCTATGACTTTCTGCAGTTCTTGATTTTAGTGTCTACTCTCTATGGTGATAAAATTAGAAAAATGATTTTTAGGGAAAAATACATTTAAAAAGATAGTGAACTCTAAAAGCATATTCTGATTTTGAATGTGGAATATTTAAGTATTGACATGTCATCTGGCAAACCTCAGAGATTAACCAAAACTATGTTGGAGTATTTTCTAATAGTATTTGAGAATTACTGATATTTGGGCTGACATATGTTCTCACAAAATAATGTTCATAAGAATATAAAGGGTATGCCGGATTCTGAATAAGTCACCTTTAAAATTAGCTCTCCACCTAGTGGTTAGTGGCTTCTTATGAAATCTGGAGGTCGCACTGATACTATTAGCTAACAATTCATTCTTCCAGGAAAGCCTGGACCACCTTCATCCTCCAAAAAGTGTTAAAACCAGGAATTACCTGGATCTAATTTAATATTTTCAAGTGGAAATTTAAGTAGAACAAGTCACTGAAGGACATTTAGGTAAATGTTTCCTCTACCCATCTCAGCTCTCACAAAGAGTTCCCTCGGTGCATTTCTTATCCATTCAGTCAGAGACTCAACCATTGTTTTCATTTGTCTCAAACCGGCCACTGTCTGTGATACCACCTTTCACAGTCCCTCTGGAACTGTACCTCCCCTCTGGTGGGCTTTTGGGCACTGTCTACTGTAGGAGTTAGATAAATTAGATTTAGAAAATATATAGGAGTTTCTGATACTGTCTCTTAATTCGGGGCCTGAAGAGCATTATCAGCATGAAGTCAGCAAAAACAGGAAAGACTTAATAGACTGAAAAACAAAGTTGAAGTCAGGAAAAACAGGAAAGACTCAATAGACTTGAAGAAACAAAGTATCTGGCCTGACATTGTTTTCAGCTGCTAAGTGGGTGGAGCCCAAATTAAGCTGAAACAGAGTTCCTCCTATTTAAGGACAGTGCATGGAGCCCAGAAAGAAGAAGAGGCCCCTGATGCTAGAGAGCTCCAAGAGTCCTGCTGAAAAAAGGGCTGGCCATTGATGGCCAGCTCTCTCCCTGAAGCAGAAAGAAGCCGGTGAGCAAAGAAAGCCTGAGCAAGACACCAAAAGGCCAAGGACTGGACCCTGTGGCTCAGCTTTTGCCTGGAGGGGTTTGATCTGTCCGATCAGTGGCCTAGGGGAAACTGTGCCTGGCTTTAAGGACTGAGGCAGAGCAGCTGAGTTCCTGATTCAAAAGAAGTAAGTTGGCCTGCAGACGGCTGGGGTCTCCCACAGAGAAGAAAGCATGAAGCCTTATTTAAGGTGAGACTGCAATAACCAACTTATCCTGACGAACCTGCATCTGAGAGATCCAGAAAAAGGACTGCTAAGTGCGTTAAAGAATCTACAACAAAGACTGTGTTCCTGACGACTGAGGACCTGCCCCAGAGACTGTATCATTCTAAAAGGTTATGAAAGTAGTTGTTATAATTATCAATAGGTTTAGTGGATATGTTAAAGGGGTTGTAGGAATTTATAGGATTAATAGTTAAGAAATTGTTGGTGTTTGTTATAAGAGAATTTAGTAATAAATAAATAAGTGATAAATAATAATTTAAAAGATCGGTTACAGTCTACTCTCTGCCTGTTTATTGTAGATCCCAGTCCTGCAGCTTTATTGGCAATTGTCTGAGTAAATTCTACCTTTCGTGTTAATGCTTTGATCCGTAGATTTACAGCTGTGGATTTTAGTGTCATTGAGAACTACTTGGTGGTAGTTAAGGGGTACATTAGTTAGGGAAAAAAAAAATATACTCAGCTGACTGAAGAGTTACTAGGTGTACCTAGATTCAAGATTCTGGCTTGATGTTATTGTATTTCTAACCTATTCTAAAACTTGCTGGGTTTTGCTTTTAACAAAGGGAAATCGGGTTCAGTCCCAGAGATTCATGAACAGCAATATCTACCTAGAACTTAAGAATGTTATTCTATTTTATTGTACTTATTATAGCTTCTTTCTTTTCTATTTTTTTCTATACATATATACATATGTATGTGTGTGTACATGTTGTTTTTTGTTTTGTGAGACAGGGTCTCTATGTGTACTCCTGGCTGTCCTGGAGCTCACGCTATAGACCAGGCTAGCCTTGAACTCACAGAGATGTGCCTTCCTCTGCCTCCCAAGTGCTGTGATTAAAGGCATGTGCCACTACGCCCAGCAATTACAAACAGCTATGAACTGTCATATTGGTGCTGGAATTTGAACCCGGCTGGGTCTTTTGAAGAGCAGCTACTGCTCTTAACCACTGAGCCATCTCTCCAGCTCCTACAATTTACTTTTATAGTTGCATTTTGTTTATGATATTGGTATTAGTTTCTAATTAAAATTATATGTCATTCAATATAAATTTATGTAAATAAAATCTACTTAATACATAAATCAATAAGGCCATATGTTATGAACACAATGGTTTAGGTAATATTCTCTTATTATAATTTTGGGCTCCTAAATTTGAGTTTTCTGGGCCTATATCTATGTCTGAAATAAAGATAATAGAGACTGATTTGCATAGTAGGTAGTAGGTGGAATAGAATCTAACTGCATTTAAGTAAATGTCTAATATTAGCTGTGGCCCCTGGCTGGTTGGCTGTGTCTTGTCTCAGGTCTAAGGGTCATCTGCAAGCTTCAGCACAGACTCTGGAAAGTCCTCTTCCATAAAATACTTTAGCCAAATAAAATTGGTTTATTATTTTTCTACTTTTCTTGAATTTGGTAAAAAAATACCCATCTCTAAATACTAACATATTTAGTGTCTCTTATGCCATTTAGTAAAACTCCATTCATAACATTTTTTTATCCCCACCCCCTTGCCTGTGACTCCCATGTGATCATACTGCCAAGACTGGCCTTGAGTCCCTAGGCTCAAGTGATCCTCTTGCCTCATCCGCCCATGTGCCTGGATACCAGGTTGTACCAGTGCTGCCCGCCCCGCTACCTGCATTCCCCTAGACTTCCCAAACGCACCATCCCAGCCTTCAGACCACCCAGATTCTCCTTAACTGAATCATAACTCTTCCCATTACTGTTAATCTTTAAAACATCTTTTTAACATAGTACATAAGAGTTATGTACTGTGCAAATCAGTCTCTATTATCTTTATTTCAAACGTAGAAATAGGTCCAGAAAAACTGAAATTTAGTAGGAGCCCAAAATTATAATACTTAATCATTTTATTAATATTTGTAAATATTCCCATCAACTCAAAATAAACATATTGTAATTTCTAAAAATTATTTCAATTTGGGAGGAACATGTTCAAATGTATACTTCTATGGATACTGCCTTGCGTAACCCTGAGGATACTTTTTTTAATTTATTTGTTTTTATTTTATGCATATGGGTGTTATGCCTGCATGTATGTCAGCCCCACCTATGTGTAGGGGCTGTGGAGGCTAAAACAAGGTGTCTCATCCCTTGAACTGGGGTCACACCTAGGTACTGGGTGCTAAAACCCAGGTCCTCTGTAAGAGCAGCCAATGCTCTTAAGCACTGAGCCGTGTCTCCAGCCTCTCTGATTAATATTTTAAACTTTTCCTGATGATGAATGGAATGCCATATGATTGAAACTACAATTGCTGAAAGTAACAATTAGCACTAATTTATCAGATCTGTTTAGTTATAGAGTTATAGTTCCTGTATTTACATAAGTATCAGTTACAGGGCACTCACCCTAATAATTAGAGATGTAAATATCTCTACTTACTAATTATAGGTTAAAATATCTCATCATATAAAAAGTCATAGGAAATCTTCGTAATTGCAAATACCTCTGATTACTATTATAGAAAAAGAAAATCACATTGCAAAACACATCAGATGGCATCAAGCATGCGTTCCAGACGGACAGCAGTAAGGCGTGCCAGTACCTGCTGCACTTATGTTCCTCCCAGCATAAGTTCCAGCTGCAGATGAGGGCTCGGCAGAGCAACCAGGATGCCCAAGACATTGGTAAGGGGAGTGGGCTGCTTCACGTCACTCCAGGACATACACATGATTTTTACCACAGGTTTTTAAAAGATACTCAAAGTATTTAGGATACAAGGCTATGGGGTATCTCTTTGTTAAATGTGTGAATTTAGTCCATAAAATCAGCTTCCTGTTCTGTCGGGCTGTCAAATCAGCTTCCTGTTCAATTGGAAAACAGCACGGCAGACTGGCATGTACTCTTCCAAAGTGTTTAAAACGTTTAGCCATATTTTAGGTTATAGCTATGAAATGATAATATGCAACAAGTTTTTAAATTATTTCATATCATATGTATGGGTGTTTTGCCTGGATGTATATCTGTGTACTACATGTGTGCAGGGCTCATAGAAGCCAGAAGAGAGTATCAGGTCCTTTGGAACTGTAGTTACAGATGTAGTTACAACCATCTTTGTGTTGGCAACTCTTGGAAAGGCAACCTTTGGAAAGGCAACTCTTAACTGCTGAGCCATCTTAACAGATGTGGGCTCTAGGATCCACATACTTACAAGAGGATGGTCTGAGCTCTGGAAAGGTGACAGTTGACATGGATTTGAAGGACAAATATTAGAGATCAGTGTGGGAAAGAACATGGCAGACAGGGCACAGGCAGGGAGGGCAAGTGGCATCACTGAGTGAACAGCTGCATGGCCAACTTACCACTTCTAGTCTTATTTGGGGTCACCCCTGTCTGGAGGCTGGGATAAGTAACCATAGCAACAAGGACAGTGGGCTTTCAGCTGCAAAAACAGTCCAGCTCTAGACAAAAATCTCTCAAACAAAATGTTTGAGAGCTGAAATATGTAAAGCTAATTCTGTACAGCCACATGTTAAGATTAAAGCGATCTGAAATCGCCTTTTCCAGGAAATCCTTACCGACTTAGGTGAATCATGCTGAAGTTCAATAACATACACGGGTGACCCGTGTTTCTGAATTCTTTTCTGGAACTTTCTCATTCCAAAGTCTTACAGAAAAAGTTTTCCCTGTAGCATGGACTGGGAATGACTAATGTAAGTAGATGTCGCTCACCTCTCAGAATCAAAGGGGTCCCCAGAATCTGCATTTTAACTGAATGTCCTCATATATGGTTTTTAAAATGTGACAGCCATGACTATAGCACATTGCCTTTTGTTTTCCTACTTTGCTTTGCTAAAAATTGCCCATCCTTTTATGTATTTTTAAAGTAAAACAAAATACTAAACCTATTATAGCTATCAGCATTCCTACTTGGACCAATGTTCATTATAAACCAGAATTGAACACCAAGAGGTCATACTTTTTAAAATGTGATAGAGTAGGGAGAATCAGAAGATAAAATTGTGAAGTTCATCCTTTCTTCAGCATTTCACATAAAGTACAGCTTGGATATCCCCTATCCAGATTTTTTGGGGGACCAGAAATATTTCATACTTTTAAGTTTTTAGGAGTTTGGAATACCTACAAACACATAGAAGGTATATGTTACGGATGGGACTGAACTCTAAACAGAATCTGTTTGCGTCTCATCCTCACCTTACACGTGTGAGCCTGTGGGTGATTTTATGTGCTTATTTTATGTGTTCTGACTGAGACCTATCAAATGAAGTCAGTGAGTTTCCATTTGAAATGTCTATCCGACAGCCAGGCAAAGTTTCAACTTGGAGAGTATTTTGGATTTTCATATTAGGGTAATGTTAACCCTATAGCTAAGCATGGCTATCATGTGAAGCAAGATTTCAGATGTTTAAACCAGGCTGTTACAGACTTCAAAGCCTCAGGCACACTACAAAAGTTCTCTGTCTTAGTTCTTCCATCTATAAGAATTATTGTCACTGTGATAATCTACATAACAAAAGGTTGTTGCAAAACGCAAATCAATTCATACCTGTAGAGCACTTTACGTATTCAGCTGACCAGGGTTGAGGACATACAGTTGAATGGGAATGGTACTTGTCTAGTATATATAAGGTTCTGAGTTCAGTCCTCACCACTGCTCTGTCACTTCCCTCTACTACTAATCAGCGATAGTGATGCCACTAGTACTTAGAGTGATAACAGTACCATCAGCAGCAGTAGGTGCCGCCCGCCACTGCCACTCTGCTGTGTTTCTATACTATCTACCATATATACCATATACCATGCAGTAGTAGCATGGTTGTGTATGAATGATCTTAGGAAAGACACTGAATTTTCAGTCTCATTTTCTTTCTCCATGAAAGAGAATACTCTGCATATTTAATAAATTCAGTTCCAGACTTCACATGGCTAAGTATCCTTGAACTCATGGAGAAAATACTTCAAGATGGTATTGTTTATATGCTTTCCCATATTTTATAAAAAAAAAAAAATCTTTAAAGGAATTATGTACCCACTTCACGCTGGGTTAGAAGTAGCCATGTACTTTTTTGCCTACCTGAAATAACACCTGTTAACATACTGGAGAATGTTAATTCTATAAAGAACTCTAGAGGCCATTAGAGTTTTACTAATAAGGAAATAGGTTCAGAGTAGAAACTATTTCCCCTAATTAAATGATAGGAAGAGTCCAGTGTAGGGTGCAACATTGTCTCCTTGCTGCTAGCAGTAAACTCCTGTTTCAAGAGTTTGCATTCAGCTAATTTTCATGGAACGAAGAAATAAATCATTTTTGAATACTTATTATTAGGTAGTAAGTACTAAAGAATAACAGAATAAATGAAGTCTATCCTCAGCGTGGCCTATGGGAAGGTCAACAATATGAGGAAGTCTGGTGTGCTGAGGACACTGAACAGGAGCAGATCGGAAGGTTCAGGCTGTGGACTATGTGTACAGCTAACAAGGCTGTAAGCTTCATTCCAAAACACAACGCGGGTGTTAGAGCCCAGCTCCCGCTGCCTTTAGCATAGCATTGGTACATGCTGCAATGTGTTCTAGATAGAAGTCAGCGGGGTCGGTGAGATCAGCAAATGGTTATACTAACATCCTATGATGCTGAGGTAGTGAGCTGTGGATGGATTTGAAAGGGACAGTCCTGCTATGCTCAGAAGGAGACAAAGCCTAAACTGAACTGGTATTCCTTACTGCTGCCAAATTTTGAATGTTGAGGAGTTTGCTATCTTTGAATTCACTTTTTCCTTCTTAGAATAAAGAATACTTTCATAGTAAAAAACAATAAAAATAATGTTATCTGCTATAATAAAAACCCCACATACTAACATTAAGATGATTCTGGGAATTCTTGGGTACAAAGGAAGATCTTGAATTCTGCTTCCATCATAGAGAAGAACTATTGTTCCCTGGCAATAATGAGCCATGTTAATTCAAGGCTCATTTTGATACATGAATATTAAGACCTCAGTCAGTGCCTTTCTACCTTCTTTGGTCCACCCAAAATGAAATACTATTAATCTTCTAGGCAATGGAAGTCAAGTGAAATGGAACCCAAGCCAACTGCCTGATATACTTATCACACCTTATCACAGACAGAATGCCCCTATCTTGCTAGTTACACTGGGTCCCAGCGAGTGACTTGGGGTCCTGTTTGCTTAATTCACAAACACAAAGTCATCTGAAGCTCTGTTCCCCCATAGTCTGCATGGTTTTTGCTCATTGCTTCAGATGTCAAGTACTGCTATGATTATATAGAGTGACTAAGGACTTGACCTAAAGCTTTCTAAATTTAAATTCTAAACGCAAGTTTTAGTCTTCATTTAGTAGTAAATGAAGCTTAAACACAGACAATCCGTGCTCATAGACACAAAAGGGAGAGAAGATGGAAATTTGTGACTATCCCTGGATCTCGTGCCCCAATGGGAAGGTGCGGCTGCCACAGTAGTGTAATAACAAAAATTGTCCTAAAGGCTTTTTTCGTTTTGGCTTATAACAGCATTATTAATCTACAGCTTATATACCATACAATTGTAATATATTTATTTCAGTGGTTTGTGCATGCATGTTTTTGTGTTTGCGTGTGTGTGTGTGTGTGTGTGTGTGTGTGTGTTTATTCACAAAGTGGTATACCATCTTAATCTGCAGTAAGCTTTTAAAAATACAATAGTACTCAAGGACTTCGTCTCTGGGTAAAGCTCTCCTCTACAGAGCTGCTTTTTCAGACATGGCAACTCATCTGGTTTCATCTCCCCTTCTTCCCATTCTTAGTTTGCTGATATTTTAGCAGAAACACTATGAAGGTTTAAATTTTCTTTGTCAGTGTGAACCCATAAGGTTTTGGGATGTGCTGGCCTAAGTCACAAACATCACAGGGTGAGAAAGAGTTAATAGGTGAAGGAGGAAATGTTTTAGGCTAAGGCTGATGAAAGCTGAAAGGATGGAGAGGTATATAAAAACCAGGACCTTCTGAGTCCTTTCTAAAATCCTCAGTTGCCGACTTTGAAAGCTACCAGCTAGTGCTGGCAATTGAGATGATTAAACCCTGCATGCTGTATTTCACCTATTAAAATAACTCTTCTCCTGAAGGTACTGCAGTGTTTCCATCGTGTAAAGCAATCCTATTTCCTTGTAGAGAGAGCTTCGTTTAGGAGCCTGAACCTGCAAGCAGAGTCTGTTAGAGGATTTAATATGGGCCGCGCAATCAGCATGGGCAGTCTGGCCAGCAGCGCCCTCAACAAACTTGCCGTCCGACCCCTGTCAGTTCAAGCTGAGATTCTGAAGAGGCTATCTACCTCAGAGCTGTCGCTTCACCAGCCATTGCAAAACAGTTCAAAAGAGAAGAAAGACAAAGCTTCATGGGAGGAAAAGCCTAGAGGGATGAGTAAATCCTATCACGATCTCAGTCAGGCCTCTCTCTATCCTCACCGGAAACAGGTCATTAACATGGAGTCCCTACCACCAGCCTTTGCGGAGTTGGTGGGAAAACCATTGTCCCCGATGGCACGGTCTGACACAGAGTCATTGACAGGACTCACAAAGCTTAATAAGTAAGAACGTGATTGACTAACCCCAGTAGATACTTGTAAATTCCACATTTCATGCGTTTGTTTTTGTTTGGACCTTTCGTTATTTTCACCATATTCTTTTTACATTGACACTTCCCCTCCTACCTTCCTTTTCCCTCTATAGTTCAAAGTCTGTTGCCAGTTTAAATAGAAGCCCCGAAAGGAGGAAACATGAATCAGACTCATCCACTGAAGACCCTGGTCAAGCATATGTTATAGGTCAGCACTACCAAGCTTTCCTTTTTTCTCCCTTAGCTCACACTTCTAGTGAAGTGAACAGAACCATATTAGCTGCCAATCTGTTGCTGTGGATTCCGTCTTCTAATTGCTCAGACTCTGAATACTTAAAATACTTAAAAGTTAAAACCTGATTGTACTTGGGATTGCTTCTTGCCAGTACTTCCTCTTGGTCACATGGCCACGGGCGTCCGAGAGTCCCTGGGCCTTGCACACAGCATTGCATTGTCTTCCCTTACTGCCCTTGGCCTCTTCCTACAAGCCTGTGTGAGTGGGCTCTGAGAGGGCTGTATTTTCTTTCTGAAGGGTAAATTTATGTTTCTTTTAGTAAAAGAGCAATAGAATGACCTCTAAAACCTTAGATAACTTTATGAAACCACTATGGTTGGTAGATGACAATTTTTAATTGGCTTAAGTTTTTTTTCAGATTTTACCAGCTTGTTACTTGAGGTCTATTAACTACCTAGCTGTTGAAATTTTATGACTCTGGATGCAGTGATGTACTCCTATAATCCCAGGACTGAAGGAGTGTGAGGTCAGAAGATTGTGAGTTCAAGACCAACATAGCAAGACCCTGTCCCCATTAAAGGGATGGAGACTGTGCATATGAAAGTGTCCTTGGACCTGTTTGTGTGTACCTGAACAGCCACAAGTTGAATAGGTCTTTGCCTTGTGCATATTAAAAGCCACCACCAAGAAGAATAGCACAGAAAACTAAACTACTGCTCAGAATGTGAACAGCTGAAGAGACAGGAAAACAGGGACCCCTCCTATTGTACCATCAAATTTGATTTATTTCTGTCCTTAGCCCTGAAATTTAGACCTAGCTATCTGAAGTTAAAAGTTACTTTTTACTTTTTGTTGGATTGGGGACATATAAAATAAATGAAGTCACAGGAGAACTCTTCCCTGTAGTGGATAGATATCTATGGGAAGCAAGTTGACTTTATGAATGAAGGCATTCGTCTCTCAGAGATTGTGCTGTCATCAAATGAAACTGAGTTAGTGGAAAAGACTGAAGCAAATAAAAGGCAAGATTGCATCCCATATGGTAACTGATATTGAAAATTAGGGTAAGAGAGGCTGATCAGAATTTTAGGAAATTATTTTCAAAACATGCTTACATATAATGAGATCTCATGAACTACAAGCTGGTCCCATAAGGAAGGCTTCATTTTACATGAAAAAATCTTTATATATCAAGAGTCATAGCTATTCCATAATAAAGCCTGGATATCCTGCTGTGGCGGAACATGACATATAATCCCAGCCCTTGTGAGGTGGAGGCAGAAGGGTCAAGAGTTTAAGGCTAGCCTTCACCTATGTAATGTGTTTGAGGCTAGCCTAAGCTATATGAGACCCTGTCTCAAAAACAAACAAACAAAAAAACAAAAGGTGGGGATGCAAAGATAAAACCTATAAGATCTGTTTATTTTCTGAATTAATTTTTTATTTTATTCATTCTCATTGAATATTACATTTTCTTTTAATATTTTCAAGTGTTTTTGATACTCATTTCATTATAAATATTTCACATTTGATATATCTGTCATTGTCAAAAACGGCTCATTTAAGTTTAAATTTGTGGGCCACAACAAGTAAATATGCCTAACTACTAGTTAAAATTAGTAAGTATGCCCTTTGTGATAAGATACTTCTCTCAATGTAAATCTAAAAAAACATTGCTGCCTTAATGTTCCATTGATTTTTGTGAATTTTTCAGAAAAAAATTACTTCTGTAGTTTGTGGCCATTTTATAAAATGTCTAATAATTTAATTTATACCACAGGAATGGTTTTGCCTAATTCTGGAAAATCTTCATCCCAAGTACCCTTTAAAGACAATGGTAGGTTTACAAAATGTTTTCCCTAATTTACATCCTGTCCTTTCTCTTTTCTTGTACCTTCAATAATGATGTGGACATAAGAGAGGCAACTCTTTATTCCATGCCAAGAATGTAGGCCTTGCATCGCAGTTAAAGGGGTGTGGTGTTTCACAGCGTCACAGCAGTGTAATGGGACAGTCATCTCAGCTGTTGCTGATAAAGAAAATGAATGAGGGGTTAGGAGAGGAGATTGCTTAGAAGGCTAAGGTGCTAGTTGGGGAGAGATAATTTTGAGGTAATTTGAAGGAGTTTCTTGAGCTAAATCTTTTTTGTTGTTGTTTTTTCAAATACCAGGGGATTTTACTCGGGGCTTCACAAGAGGATTTTCTCAAAGAACAACAGAGATGAGTGTTTCAGACCAAGGAAGGGCACAGTTTGATTAGAGACATGGGAAAATGGACAAAAATAGTAGCAGGAGTGTTGGTGCAGAAGCATGCATATGGGGACAGCATGAAGTTGGAAGACACATTGGGACCAGTTCTGAGTCTTATCCTGAGTTTTAGAAGCAGAGCTGAAGACTTTAAACATGAATATTTCCAATTTATACCCTAAGAAACAAAGCTGTAGGAGGAGGAACCAGGTGTGGCAGTAACTTGAATCTAATGCCCTTTTGTGGACTCTTTGGGCACCCGTACTCCCAAATGCCCACAGACAGATAGGCAGACATGCACATAGTTAACAGTAATGGACGAGAACATAGCGGAATTGGATGACTAAATTTAGTTCCAGTGTTCCTGATAGTAGAGGCAAAAGAGGAAATCATGAAGCAAGGCTGAACCGGATAGAATTGGTGGTTTTGTACTTCTGCTTCCTTCTCCAATTGAAATAAACAGACCAGTTATTCAAGAGAATAAAATTTGTTGGGAGTAAAATTGTAAATATCAACGCTGTTTTTAAATACTCATGGAAAGTGAAGAAGGGGTTGGGGGCTTGTTTGTGATTTTCTTCCCCATTACCAATCCTCACAAAAGCTGAAGGCATACCATAGAGTCAAACTGAATAAACATGTACATGTGTCAGGGTCAGGGCACAGTTCCCTGATGATCAGACGTCTTACATGGCCTGTTTTTATTTCACTATTAACATGTCCACCGTGGTAATAATGTGGATTAATAGTTCCTGCAGGCTCACTGTACCTTCACACCATTCTATGACTTTATATCACTTCTCAAAGTGAATGCTAATGCTGCTTCCTTTTCACAAATGAGAAACCAAAGATCAGCTCTGCAGAGCTGAGAGCAGCGGAGTCACGGTCTGTGTGCAGGGTCTGGGAGACCAAGCTCCAGTCGGCTCCTCAGACCCCTTTGGACTTGATACCTAGAACCGTTAGTAACCGGGTACCTCCCAATAAGCTTTACTCTGTGATGACAGCACACGTGTGTTTTGCTCTGTGATGATAGCACACACATGTGTTTTGACTTACCATAGACAAGAGTATGAATTTGTACCAACTATCTGAGTTTTAAGAGTTTTTTTTTTCCCCCTTAAATTTTTACCAATCTCATCTCACCAGCCAATCACCTGCCTATGGAGGGACCCAGTCAGTCTTTTTCTTTGGAATTCCTTTTGAACCTGCCCAATTAAATGGAATTAAAACCCTGTTGAGAAGTTTTTGGCTGGTGGTGGTGACACATGCCTTTAATGCCATTACTAAGGAGGCAGGGCCAGGCAGATCTGAGTTCAAGGCAAGCCTTATCTAAAGAGCGAGTTCTAGGACAGCTATGGCTACACAGAGAAACCCTGTCTTGAAAACAAACAAACAAAAAAAACCAAACCAAACCAACAAAAAAAAGTTATTCTGGCCCAGAATAACAGTACAGACTCTGAAATTAACTTTATCTAATTTCATTGCTAGCTATCATCTTATGGCCAGCTTTTATGCCAAGTAATAGTGTTCAAGAATGAATAAATTTCTACAATACACTCTGTTCAATCTGACATCAAGGACCATTGTAATGTCAAATGCTAGTCTTCCTGCTAGGTTCAGTTAGAATACCTGCAGAACTGAATGTTGTAATTAAAACAAAAGTCCAGTGAGCTTAAAGGAGACAGGAGAACTCAGAAGATGCATAAGCAGTAAGCCAAGGAGCAACAGGAACATTTTCCTCAGTGTGGGTAAACAGGTTTCCACACCAAGCCTTTTCATTCTGTGGATTGTGTGCATCCAGTAGATGGTGCGTGGTTCCAACCATCTTACCTAAGATGTGCTGACAAAGAAATTTAAAAGTAGAGTTTTCTATCATAGTTGATACCACATTAAATGGTATAATAGAGCCACAGCGGTGGTGCACACCTTGAGTCCCAGCACTTGGGAGACAGAGTCAGGAGGATCTCTTGAGTTTGAGTCCAGTCTGGTCTTGTGAGTTCCAGCCCAACCAGAGCTACATAATAAGATCCTGTCTCAAAACAAACAAAAAATAGTACAACAATGAGAATCTTTATACCAATATGGTGCCAAGGTGTGAAATAGGGCCCCTCCCTAAAGTGACATTGCCCGCAGCATCTTCTCACCCACTTCCCGGCACAAGCCTGCAACTGCCTAATACAGGCTCGGATGTAGTCTGAGTCTCAGAGAAAATGTTTGCCTTCCTTAAAACATAGTTGAATGCTGTTCTACTTACTAAAACCCTACTGTGTCCTTAGGATGGCTTTTGGCCTTATCAGAAGAAAGCATGCTGCTTGTAGGTAATTGAATCCATCACTGTTACATAGGCCACCTGAAGACCACCCAGCCTCCACAGGAACTTCCTGAGAGGCAACAGGTCCTGCTCAAGAGGGCTTATGCAGAGTCCCGTCACTGTTTCCCACATACGTGTGACTGGGTAGAGCACCGGCATGCGTTACTTAAAGAGCTGGAAATTTCAAGGTTTTTTTTCCCCAAGTAACTGGAAAATTTTGCTGTATTTACAGTACATATTAATAAGAAAATAGAATTACTTTAAGGATCTTGGAATAAGTCACCCTGATGTTTGTGCTTGTTCTCATATGGTTAAAAGGCCCCAGAAACGTCTTCATAATCAAAGTATCTGCCTCACAGAGATTCACTAGTTCTATTCACTGAAGAAAATATAGGCCAATAGCTTGAAGTTTGCATAAATATACCCTCAAAAACTCCTCCTGATGAAGGAAAAATTAAAATGGAAAAGTACTTTGAGCATTGCTGTGTGCAGAGAACTGAAGAAAGACACTCAGCTCTGGGTCTGCTGACGTATCAGAGCCTGCACGCATTACCTCACCGGCTCTGTCACGGCAGATCCCAGCAAGGCTGAGACAGCAAGGAGTCTGTTTGAAAAGGGGGGTTGGCAGAGCTTCCTTGTCTCATCAGGTACAAATTCAACTTCTGCTACACCGTCTTACTCTGTTCCCAGCCCTCACCTGGAGTCTTCTTGCTGTCTCACCTTCTGTGAACATCTGCCTTGGGACAGAGCAGTCCTACCTTGTCACCTCCCTTATACCCAGGGAGAGGCTGTTAGGGCTGCCAGCTGCAGCATTCCTAGGGACCCTCTGTGGGCCTGACGCCTGCTTTGGGATTGTAGCCACTCGATTGGTGATATTTTTTCTTTTATTATAAATGTGGGTTTTTTCTGACATCATTCACAGCAGTCTGTTCTTTGCTAAAGCTAGCTTGACCTACTCACACTTGCTATGCTGGCAGCTTTCACACCCATCGCCTTGTTTTATTCTTCCCCAAAATAGTTAATGATAGACACTGGTAGGAAAGTTGCTCAGTAAATAGTTGAAGGAGAGCAGAGTAACCGAGTAAATGAGTGAGTGCTCAAGTCACAGTCAGGGATCTTTGAACAAGCAAGTTCTGTTGCTTCTAATTAGGGAAAGCACAGTCACACACACACACACACACACACACACACACACACAGACACACACACACATACACAGACACATACATACACAGACACACACACTCACACACACATACACACACACACACAGACACACACACATACAGACACACACACAGACACATACATACACAGACACACACATACAGACACACACAGACACACACACACACACACATACACACACACACACAGACACACACACACACACATACACAGACACACACATACAGACACACACTCACACACACACACACACAAACACACACACACACACACATACAGACACATACATACACAGACACAGACACCCTATTAACCAGATGAACGTTATAAATAATCCTGTTAACAACCTATTAGAGGTGGAAATGAGGAAACTGGCCTTCTTACTCTTTGAAAGAACACATAACGATTCTTCTCAGTTACGTCATAAGACTGTCCATATAGCGGCAGAGAGGCAGAAGGACACAGTATGAAATTGTGAAAAGTTTTCTTCACAATTGTGATGTGAGCAAAGTTTCTATTTAAAATCTAGCCAGGTGGGCTGGAGAGATGGCTCAGCGGTTAAGAACACTCACTGGCTGCTCTTCCAAAGGTCCTGAGTTCAATTCCCAGCAACTACATGGTGGCTCACAACCATCTATACTGGGATCTAATACCCTCTTCTGTTTGATGCCTTCTTCTGTCATGAAGACATACATACAAATAGAGTACTCATGTACATTAAATAAATAAATATTTTTTTAAAGATCTAGCAAGGTTAAATGCTTTTCTAATTCTAAGTTACAAGAAACAAGAGAGTAACCACATTTCCCCCAAGTCTAATTTTTATTTTATTTTGTCCTGTCCATACTGCCAGAAAATTTGCTCTTTTATGAACCACATGCATTTGGACCTACCAAGAACCATGAAATAATGAATTTCACCAGTTTTTAAATATCCAAATTCCTGTGCACTAAGAGTTTCCATCTGAAACTTGGAGAGGGGGTGGAAAATTCAAAGCCACTGATACCATTTAATTGCTTTGCGGTACCTCGATTAATGTCTGTTGTTTGTCCTTATCACCTTAATTAAGTACTTTTGGATCTCAGTTATTAACATGGCTTTTGTTTGCTTTATTTTTATGGGTCTTGTTCTGTGTTTCATGTTTATTCTAGCTGAAAACTAAAGCTCATTACCTATTTTAGGAAAAAGAATTGAAGATGTATAGATAATGTTGTAAAAGATGCTCATGAAACACCTAATATACTTTTCTTAGTCCTGCCTGTTACAGCTGGGTCCTCACAATGTTGTCTAGTGATGTTCTGTGTAATTTCATTAAAAAGTCATTAAGACACCACATTGCTACTACTATTACTGATTACCAAGAAGTTCTAAAAGGGTGTGTGCGCTGCAGAGGAGAGCATCAAATCTGTATTAAAATGGTCCTTACGGCACAAGGCTGCTGACAGGAAATAAGGGTTATTGTTTCCAAAGGGTAAAAGAATTTACTTCTAGACTTTGAAGCATGCTTCTTATTACTGGGGCATCAATACATATTATGCATCAGTTACTAGCATAGTAACACTAATTTAAGTGCATGCATGGTCTTAATTGTTGAAACATGCAGCAAAAAAAAGGTCTGCATTGAGAATGTTTTGGTTATTAGAAAAAAGTTTAAGGAAGTTCTGGTTCATGCTTTATTGAAGCTATAATCTCCAGGGTTTGTGTTGTGTTTTTAAAAAGCATCAATATGCTTAAGAATAATATAGACTTAAATTTGAAAATTCAATTTATAAAAATACATTTCTGAGTGTTACAACTCACACCATGCATGACCTCCTTCACACACAGACCAGTTTACCCTCCGGTTGCAGTCAGTGTTAGCTACTCATCTGCATGTGTGCATGCCTATGTGTGTTTGCATGCGTCTATACATGTATGTTTGTCTGTGTGCTTGAGTTGTTGAATATATCTGATTAATGTGGCAATTAAATGTTGTATTTACTGGTTTAAGGTGTTTGTAAATCATAAAAGTTAAGGAGGAATTTAGAAAAAGCAAATTGTAGTTCAGATGTTGAATTCATTTCAATAGTTAACTAACCTTAACTAAATATGTTTTAGTTATTATTATGAATGGTGACCCCAGCTGTAAGACTGAGAAAGTTTACCATGTTTGTCCTCATCTGCAAATGATGATTGGAATTCTTTGGAATGCAGATGTGCTACACAAGTTGTTATTTTATATAAAATCTACACAAGTAGTGGGATGTTAAAAAGTAAATCCAGTTTATTTTATCACCATTTTATTCAAGAACTTACTAATAATACTTTACTAATTTATAAATAACATGTCAAACATATTTGAAGGAAATTTTTATTTATTTTTTTTTTACAGATTTTGCTTTTCTTTTATGTGTATGAGTGTTTTACCAGCATGTATGTCAGTGTAGCACATGTATGCAGCCAGGTGGTGCTAGGGACCAAACCCAGGTTCTCTGCAAGCGCAGCACGTGCTTTCTACTGTTCCACCATCTCCACAGGTCCTAAGAAAATAATTTAATATGCTAATTTTCTAATTGAAACACTTTACTGTGGTGCAACAGAAAGATGAAATCTGAAGTCCTAAGTTTGGGGTTCAGTACGCCTGCAGTGGTGGCCTACTGTGAGCACAGCTCACAGCATTTATCCTCTTGAGATACATACATGCATTTGTAACTGAAACATGCTGTGAAACATGCTGTTTCTTTTTTTTTTTCTTTGTTGTTGTTTTTCAAGACAGGGTTTCTCTGTATATCTCTGGCTGTCCTGGACTCACTTTGTAGACCAGGTTGGCTGTGAACTCACAGAGATCCACCTGCCTCTGCCTCTTGAGTGCTGGGATTAAAGGCGTGCGCCACCACGACCGGCCATTACAGACAGCTGTGAACTGACATATGGTACTGAGATTTGAACCCGGGTCCTTTGGAAGAACAGCCAGTGCTCTTAACCGCTAAGCCATCTCTCCAGTCCTGTAACTGAAAACATATTGTTTCAAGAGGAATGTTTGATAAAGAGTAAATGTGATGCATTCAAATGATGAATCACTATAAAATCCTAGTAGCCTCAGTAACCTGAAGTCTTGTTTTTAAGTGATCAGGCAAATCTATTAATATTTTTGTTACTGTTTAAATTAGAGCAAGCTGATAATCTCAGTGCCTAAGTTTATTACTGTTTATTTTCTTTTTAAATTTCAAACTCTTCATAGATACACTACACAAAAGATGGAGCATTGTGTCTTCACCAGAAAGAGAGATCTCGCTGGTGAACCTGAAGAAAGATGCAAAGCATGGCTTGGGTGAGTCCCATGGGAATCCACAGGAGAGAGGGAAACAGCTCTGGCACCAGAACCACTGGCCACCACTTGCCCCTCTTCTTGTTCTGACTTACTCATTTGTTAGCATACTAACAAGTAGGTTCCATTGCAGCCTTTTCAGACAAATGTACCATTGTGATGTAGTGCCTCTTGCCCCTTCCCTACCCTCACCTGTCCCCTTCTCCTGGGTATCAGCTCTAACCAAGTTGCTGACTGACTGCTCTAGTCCGTCATCCCCAACCCCAGGCATCAGTGCCAAAGACAAATGTGCAATAAATACTTCCCCGAAGACTAAACAGGTGGTCTAATCTCACATAGTAGTCATTTTATCTAAGTATCCACATTTATTTCAAGCAGAAAAATCATGCATCATTAAAAGAACCAATATCAGGCTGGACAGATAGCTCAGTGGTTAGGAGCACAGGCTGCTTTTCCAAAGGACACAGGTTCAAATCTCAGCACCCACAGGCAGTTCAATGCTGTCTGTAAAGGTTGAGTGTGGTGCTGCACGACTTTAATCCCAGCACTCAGAAGGCAGAGGCAGGCAGGTTCAAGGCCAGCCTGATCTACAGAGTGATTTCCAAGAGAGCCAGGGCTACACAAAGAAACAGTATCATAAAAATCTTTTTTTAATGTGCTATTTTATAGGATTCCAAATTATCGGTGGGGAAAAGATGGGAAGACTGGATCTAGGTGTGTTTATCAGCTCAGTTACCCCTGGAGGACCAGCTGACTTGGACGGATGCTTAAAGCCTGGTACTGTACATGTTGATAATTTCCTGTGTACTTTCTAATTCATGAATTTGTACAGAGGGCAAAATTAAGGCAAAGCAAAAGTAATGAGAAAGGATAGAATTTCTAAGGTTTGATACAAGTTTTGCTTTGTTGAGAATACTGGATTGTGTGTTTTCCAGGAGACCGTTTGATATCTGTAAACAGTGTGAGCCTTGAAGGGGTCAGTCACCACGCTGCAGTGGACATTCTGCAGAATGCACCTGAAGATGTGACACTTGTCATCTCCCAGCCAAAAGAAAAACCATCCAAAGGTAATGCTGTGAAAGTCCCTCAAATAAATTGGATTTAAGCTCTTTATTTCCTTTTCAGTAGTTTGTCACATGCCCGTCTAACTGTTGTGATATATGCATCAGTATAACTTTCATTTTGAGATTTTTCTGTATCATTCATCTTCAGTAATATGAAAAAAACTGAATTCAGTTGTGTAAAATTAGTATCACTTACATTCTGTGTTTTGGTGTGTTCCCTCTCTTCTTAGTCCCATGAGAATTAGGCCTTGTTGTCATTATTAGTGTGGTTATATAATACTTACCTGTAAAGTCCTGTCTGAATGTCAACTTTTGAGAAAAGGAAAATAATAAACCAGAAATTTAGTAAAAACAAAAAGACCATGTTCTTCTTGCTTAAAAAAAATAGACAATAGTCTTCATCCTGCCTGCCTTTCACACACAGAATCACTGAGAGGATTGGTGAGGACAGCACGCCCTGAAGCTGTGGTAAACAGGGCCATACGCACCAGCCAGGCACCAGTCCACAGGCTCCACTACCCAGACTTCCCACCTTGACCAAATGCTCTGAACAGATGGAGCCTCATTCTGCTCAGACAGCAAATGAGGAAAACTCAGTTATATGATTAGTACATTTCAGGTACCTATTAAGGATGTAAACCAGCCACGGTGGTGCACGCCTTTAATCCCAGCAGAGGCAGAGGCAGGCGAATCTCTGTGAGTTCAAGGTTTGCCTGGTCTACACAGAGAAACCCTGTCTCGAAAAAACAAAGACAAAAGCATGAAATGTCCATTTGACTGTCATTATTAATTGTAGTTTTCAAACATAGCAAACTGCTAGGTGTTGTGTAAGTTATTTTCATCCTTGAGATACTGGAAACATATTAAAGAACTTACAATTAGAGCTGGTTTGGGGGACATACTTGTAATCCCTTCATTCAGGAAGAGGAAGCAGGAGGATTGCCACAAGTTTGAGGCCATCATAGGCTACATAACATTTACCACAACCTACCTCAATAAACTGAAGAAAGAGAAAAACAAAACTAAAAATGCATTGAAAATAGTTTACAAGTATTTCAGGCATAATTTTGATGCTGGTATAAAAGTTGCAAAACCAAACATTGATGTACTGAGTTAATGGCACAAAGTCTCTTAAATTTTACACCATCTGTCTGTGGTTTGCTCTC
The DNA here is from genome assembly GCA_907164525.1 of Lophiomys imhausi. Classification (NCBI taxonomy): domain Eukaryota; kingdom Metazoa; phylum Chordata; class Mammalia; order Rodentia; family Muridae; genus Lophiomys; species Lophiomys imhausi. The sequence continues at coordinate 447,525 of CAJQZJ010032196.1, read as the reverse complement.
GTATTCTTACTATTAAACGTGTATATGCAGTGTATGAATATATATCATGCATGTTTTTAAATATCACATAAGCACTGTTTACTGTAACCAGTGCAACTCCAGCAAACACAAGAGCCTTCTGCTGTGAGACCTGCTCATTCTACATGAAGGAAGGCAGCTGCGGTTGGAAATTTGTAGCATGCTTCTGAGTTTTAAGCAACCAGGATCTCTTTTTGTAAAAAAGCAGAATATCGAGTCCCATTTTTCACTATTGATGGGGGGGGGGCATTATACATGAATCCAGAGTAAATTCATTCCCCCAACTCCTCCTCTAACGGATTTTAATGGATGTTCTATAGAAAATGTAGCTATTTGTTCAGATGTTTATTGAGTGCACAGAGTGTTTGATTGCAGTTGTTCTGTGAGAACAGCACATGATGGAAGGCTGTCACCTTACATGGTGACCAACAAAGGTGGTTTGGTTTGGTTTTGTTTTATTTTGTTTTCCCAAATCGAAGTGTGATTATGTAAGTTTTTTCTCCAGGAAGCTAGATTAATTTTATCATCATATATATCTATTCTGTAGTGTTACTTTTAAAAAGACAAAACTCAACCATGCCTTTAATCCCAACATTCAGTAGGCAGAAGCAGGCAAATCTCTGAGTTTGGGGCCAGCCTGGCCAACATACCAAGTTCTAGGCCAGCTACACATAACGAGGCTCTGTCTCAAAAATAAATAAATAAATAAATAAATAAATATATATATATATATATACACACACACATATATATGGTTATTAATAATTCTATTATAAGTATCGATTCAACAAATATACTTGTTTTTAATAGAATCGGAAATATAAATATTTCTAGAAATTAGAAATCTAAAACTAAAAAGAGGAATATGTGCATTCAAGTTCTGACATGTGCTACCAAGTTGCCTTGAAGAAAGTTTGTCAGTTTGTGGCCTAACCATGTACACAGGGCAGCCCTCTTCATACCATAGTGACTATATCAATATTCCCCCCCCTTTTTTTTTTCTTCAGCCAAATAAGGGGAAAGAAGAACCTTAATATCAAACTGCATATCTTTGAAAAAATGCAAAAATGTCTTCCCATATACTTACTTATATTTTCCTTTAGATTCCTGTCCATATCTTTGTTCCTTAGGAGTTCAGGTTTTTGTTTTTTTATGTTTTTATTTTTTTGTTTTTTTGTTTTTTTTTTGTTTTTTCAAGACAGGGTTTCTCTGTGTAGCCCTGGCTGTCCTGGACTCGCTTTGTAGACCAGGCTGGCCTCGAACTTGCAAAGATCCGCCTGCCTCTGCCTCCCAAGGGCTGGGATTAAAGGCGTGCGCCACCACCGCCTGGCATTTTTTTGTTTTTTTAACTGTGATTACCTTTGCTTTTGAAAAATATTTTTGCTTCTCTCATTGCTCATTATTCATTTAGTTTTTTCCTTGGTATCACTTACTATTTAAAAACTAATACTTTTATAATTCACATCTGTAGTTCTCTTAAGTGACTTGGTAAATATTATATGTAACATTTAGAGTTGGCTCCTCTGTGATGTTACCCTGAACCAAAAACTCACAGACTAGCTGGGCTTCAGCTCTGTGGGAGAGATATGATTTGCATTCACAAGGCCCTAGGTGTTAGTCCCAATACCCCCAAAAATAAATAAAATTTTTTTAAAAGGCGAGGTCCAAAAGATAGTCTGCCGAGATAATATGAAGCAAGCATACACTTAGACAGACCAAAAGGCCTGGGGATTCAGCCCTGTGGTTCCCTGTTTGCTTAGCACCTGTGAGACCCTGGGTCCAGTCCAGCTCTGCAATCAATCGATTTAATGAAAAAACTAAGAATTTTAGACACTCAAGGAAAGTGTAAGTTCTCTCTGAAGCCAGGAAAATCTTCAGAAAGGAGAATGGAGATGGAACTCTGGAGTGCAGACCAAGGGCCCCTTAAGTAAGGGTTTCACCAGAGCAGTCTGAGGAGATGGACAGAAACAAAAGACAACTCTTGGCTGGAACCTTCAGGAGCTCCCACCCTGCACTGCGTGTTGTGAATGTAATTTCTTTGTGAAGTCCTCCTACAAAGGAAGACCTCGTGTGTGTATGTGTGTGTGTGTGCGTGTGCGTGTGCATGTGTATGTATGTTTATGTGTGAATTTGTGTGCTTATGTGTGAGTGTGTATTTACAGACACATGTGTCATTAACCTAGTCTCATTGTCGGATCTTAACTTTTAGTGCCTTCCACTCCTGTGCATTTTGCCAATGGGATGAAAAACTACATGAAGAAGCCATCCTACATGCAAGACAGTGCTATGGACCCTTCAGAGGACCAGCCCTGGCCACGTGGCACCCTGAGGCATATAACAGAGAGTCCCTTTAGACACTCTGGGGGCCTGCGGGAAGGAAGCCTCAGTTCCCAAGATTCCAGGACTGAAAGTGCCAGCTTGTCCCAGAGCCAAGTCAATGGCTTCTTTGCCAGCCACTCAGGGGACCGAGGCTGGCAGGAACAGCAGCATAGCAGCCCATCTCCATCTGTGACATCCAAGGCCACCGAGAAGACCTTCTCCGACAGTAACCGAAGCAAAGCTAAATGGCCCAGCATCTCTGATGCAGCTGACCACTCCGATTTTGAGACAGATGACACCATTTATGCCAACAGTCAGGATCATCAAACACTAAAAAAGGCACGCTTTAATTTTAATGCTCTGTGGGTGGGGCAACTTTCCTTTTTATTTAACGAAGCAGAAAAATGGTAAATCTTTAGAGAGTGATGTGACCTACTAAGATACTTCGATGATTCTGGAAAGGAAGGGAAGTTTGTAGAAGAGCTCCTAACTGCTGCTGTTTGATGCTAACTGGCAGTCAGAGGCTTTGAACACTAACCCTGAAATGGCTCTGCCTAGATTAAGTTCCATCTCCTATGAGTTAGTCATCGCTCGAATATGTAACACATGTCAGCAAGAGAACTCTGATTTCTGAAACACTGCTCATGAGCAGTTCATAGGACGGGCAGTTAGATTTGCCATGGAGAACGTTGTTCTGAAGTTCTGAGTGGGTGGTGGTGACAGCAGTGGAAATCGCTCATTCCAGACCTGATAGGAGTGTAAGCTCACATTCACAAAAGTCTCAGAGGGGAAGCTTTTGTTCACAGGAAATGCAGTATTCCTCACAGGAGTCATCTGCAGGGTTTAGCCATGGCTCCGTTGTTTAGACAGCATTTGCAAGCTTGAGGTGACTCGCTTAGACACTCACATTTAGTCTGCTTCCATAGTCTGCATTGACTTTTCAAACTCGGGCAGAGAGAGGAGCACAGGCAAAGGCTCTTCTGAGCTAGGTTCTGAGTTTCCTCTGCCTTGTCCTCCTTCACCTTCTGCTTCTCATACATTCTCTATTCACACATTCTATTCTATACCTTGCTTTAAATTTTTTTTTCCAAAAAAATATTTGTTTCTACTAACAGTTCATTTTGACTCTAATTAGAAATCCTCTTTTGTTTGTTTTTCTTTGTTAAGGAACCTTCCTCCTCAGTGAATACATCCAACAAAATGAGCATTAAAACTTTTTCTGCGTCACCTCCTAAGCCTGGAGAAATCTTTGAGGTTGAACTGGCCAAAAATGATAACAGCTTGGGAATAAGTGTCACGGTACTGTTTGACAAGGTTTTCACATTTTCTCTTCTTCACTTCCAGCAGACTATTGTAGCCCAACTTGTTAGCTGAATTATTTTGCCTCAGATGGGACCCTTGTCAAATGTTTCCAAAATCTAAAAATTGATATCTTAAAACTTTTTCTGAATTTGTATACTACTCTTCTTTTTCTTGTGGTTTAAAAAAAAATTGGCAATTGCCTATTCTCCATATATTTCATACTTGCTTAACTTATGTATAACATGTGCAGAATATGAAATGCATGGATGTTTTCTGTACACATCTGGCAGTTTCAGCATGTGTGAAATCATAGGATGCTACCTCTTTAATCTATCCCATGAATAACTAAAGACCATGGATAATTAGGTCCTAAGTTCCTCCAAAATACATGTTACCTTGTAACATTTAAGACCTTAAAAGTAGAGATTCCAAAACTGTGCTTATATCTTTCAGATAATGGAGATATGTACATAAACTAAAATTATTTTACAAGTCTATAATATGGTACTCCTGAACTACAACTTTATCACTTGTCACATAAAGCAGTTAAAAACATAGTTGACCCAGCACTGTAACATACTGAGGTCAAAAGTCTAGTACGCTATACATTTAGAATATAGTACTTCCCTCTTGCTCCTTTCTTTATAATTTTCATAATTGTTTTATGATAAAAAAATAATACATTTTCATAAAAGGTAGAAAACTAATCTCTTGGCCCCTACCTGTAGCATTATTATTTTTTTAAACTTTTTTTGTTTATTTATTATGTATACAGTATTTGCTCTACATATATGCCCGGGCAGATCTCAATGTAGATGGCTGTTTGCCACCATGTGGTTGCTAGGAATTGAACTCAGGACCTTGGGAAGAACAGCCAGTGCTCTTAACCTCTGAGCCACCTCTCCAGCCTCCATTATTTTTTTTTAAAGTTCTCAGGGCATGGGAGATGAGTCAGTGGGTTCAGACACCAACACCCACAATAAAAAACAAAAACAGGATACACAGCACACACCTGTAACCCAGCACTGGGGAAATAGGATTCCAGGGCTTGCTGATCATGCAGTCCAGCCCAGTCAGTGGGTTCCGTGTTCAGAGAGAGACCATACCCCAAAAATTAGAGACGTGACTAAACAAGACACCCAACATCAACCTCCAGACTAAAATACACACACACACACACACACACACACACACACACACACGAATGTACACCTGTGTGAGGACACACACAGACACAAAATCTATTCTACTGATGTCTTTTTTGTTTGTTTTAATGTTTTTTCTTTTGTTGTGTTTTTTGAGATAGAGTCTATCCACATAGACCTGCCTGACCTGAAATTCACAGAGATCCATCTGCCTCTGTCTCCCAAGCGCTGGGATTAAAGGTGTGCTCCACCTCTGTCAGTCTCTTTTAGTGGAAAGAAAAGCTGCTTTTCCCTTAACTCAAGGGATTTGCTCTCAGAGTCGCAGACAAAATCTAATGTATATTACTAGGTATTTCTTGGTAATTATGTCCTCACACTGACCTTGCATAGATGGACTTTGATTGCTGCTTGCTCATAAGGCATGACATAGAAAGAGAAGAGTTCCTTACCTAGTCGAGGTGCAGCACATTGACATTCCTGCATTCAGTATAGAGGAGAGAGGGAGAGAGGGATAAAGAACAAACTGACTGCTATTCAGGGAATGTGGGTAACAGTGCTAATGGGCATTCAAGTAATTGACCATGCTGATGTGTAGTCACACCCTTCTCTGAATCGAACCCTTTCTAGTGCTGAGCTTTGAAAGCATCCAAATATTTTCATGTCAACATCAACTGCTTTGTCTTTTCTATTTAGGGAGGTGTGAATACCAGCGTCCGACATGGTGGTATTTATGTGAAAGCCATTATTCCCAGAGGAGCAGCAGAGTCAGATGGCAGAATTCACAAAGGTATGATATCTGTTCAGATGCAGAAATCACATGCACAGATTTCACAGTAAATAAGAGATTAAGACCAAATGTGGTGGCGTACCCTTTTCACCCCCGCACTTGGGATGCGGAAGCAGGCAGACCTCTTGAGTTTTCAGGCCTCTATAAGATGAGTTCAAGTCACTCCAGGCTGCATAGAGAGACCCTGTCCAAAATACAGAAGAAAGAAGACATTACAGAGTTTTAGGGTCACATAAGAACATGCTCAGTTTTAAAGATACATTTAAAAATCTACGAGCTGCCGGGCGGTGGTGGCGCACGCCTTTAATCCCAGCACTTGGGAGGCAGAGGCAGGCGGATCTTTGTGAGTTCGAGGCCAGCCTGGTCTACAAAGCGAGTCCAGGACAGCCAGAGATATTCAGAGAAACCCTGTCTCGAAAAACCAAAAAAAAAAAATCTACGAGCTGGAAAGGTGGCCTAGTGGTTAAGAGCACTTGCTCTTATGAAGGACCTGAGTTCAGTTCCCAGCACCTACATGGAAGCTCACCACTTCCTCAGACAGCAGGCATGTATGTGGTATGTGCAGCCAAGCACTCATATAAATAAAGTAAATCTAAAATAAAAAAAAAACCTACTTGATGCCACAGCAAAAACTCATCTTCAGCTTCTCCCTTAGCAGGAAATGGCTGAAGGTCTCTGTGGCTCCTCTGTATGCTCAGCAGCGTGGACCTGGCAGAGGAGTGGCAGTGAGAATGGATAGTCATTAATTCTGTGTCCCTAAGTGCTCGCTAGAAACCCACTTCCAGGTTGTGTGTTTATAGTTCAGCTTCTTTCTTCATGCTTTAAGTGTGTTGCTATAAATTCACATTATTCTACCCAGGCTGGCAATGCCTACCTACAGTCCTGCACTTGGGAAGCAGATGCAGGGGTCAGACATTGTGGCCAGCCTGGACTGGGTCTCATTGAATATTGCTCAGTTCTCTCCAAAGTCGTTCTGAGTCTCTTCCCAAATTTACATGAAATAAGCCACTGGGTGTTAAAAACCCTGTAGAATGTTTATTGTATGGTTCACTCCTTTCAAAACAACTTCCTACTTTGCAGGTGATCGAGTGCTCGCTGTTAATGGAGTCAGTCTGGAAGGAGCTACCCACAAGCACGCTGTGGAAACCCTAAGAAACACAGGGCAGGTAAGAGGTCATTGTATCATCCTACAATGATCACCAGAACACAGTAGCGAGAGGGTAATTTCAGTCTCATTGACCCTGTCAGGAAGCCAAGGCCAGCAGCACAGCCACTCAGCACATTATGTTGCCCGTGTAGTTGTTTTCCTTCAGGTCAGAAAGCGTGTGTTCTGAGGAGGCTGACCCTCTACGCCATGTTTAGCCCTGCTTTAGCAAATGGCTTGATGGGAATTGGTGGAGATCACATTTTTAAATGTTTCATAAAAATCTACAAATTTCTAATGATTTTCCACTCCTATCATTCTTCAACTTCAAAGCTACATTCATTGTATCCAAATACCTTTTCAATCGGGAGTTGACCAAATTATTTATAATGGTCTTTATAATTACTGTCTGGTGACTTTCCCCCAAAACTTAAATTATCTGTAACACACACACACCATATAAATGTATTTGGCATGTTTTATAATAGCTTTTTCTTTTATTATTTTCATGCAAAAAAATAATAACTTTTATTTTGAGACCTTTCTTCTGAAACAGTTCTTTCTTCTGGTCCTGTGTTGGCTTTTTCTCTCTAACTATATTTGGGTGGACCAAACAGTTAGTTACTTTATTATACCTCCAACTATACAAAGTCCTAACACTTAATCTAGTTTATGGGTCTTCTCGGTTAATGATGCATTGTTCCAT
>CAJQZJ010032196.1:416515-433368 GCA_907164525.1 Lophiomys imhausi | reverse complement strand
TCTGCTCCTCTTGGGAGTGTTTGCTTCTTTTTGTTCTAGCTCTTTCAGGTGTTCTTTTAGGTGGCTAGTATAGGAATTCTCCAGTTTCTTTTTGAAGGCACTTAGAGCTATAAACTTTCCTCTTAGCACTGCTTTCAATGTGTCCCATAAGTTTGGGTATGTTGTGCCTTCATTTTCATTGAGTTCTAAGAAGACTTTAATTTCTTTTTTTATTTGTTCCCTGACCCAGAGGTCACTGAGGAGAGAGTTGTTTAGTTTCCATGTTTTTGCAAGCACTCTGTTGTTTTGGTTATTGTTGAAGCCTAGCTTTATTCCATGATGGTCTGATAAGTTACAAGGAGTGATTTCAATTTTCCTGTATCTGTTGAGGCTTGCTTTGTGACCGACTATATGGTCGATTTTGGAGAAGGTTCCGTGAGGTGCCGAGAAGAAAGTGTATTCTTTTGTTTTGGGGTGAAATGTTCTGTAGATATCAATTAGGTCCATTTGATTCATGACATCTGTGAGATTCATTATTTCTCTGTTTGGTTTCTGCATTGTTGATCTGTCCAGTGGTGAGAGTGGTGTGTTGAAGTCTCCCACTATTAATGTGTGAGGTTCAATGTGGGATTTGAGCTTCAGTAGTGTTTCTTTAATGAATGTGGGTGGTCTTACATTTGGGGCATAGATGTTTAGTATTGAAATTTCATCTTGGTGGATTTTTCCTTTGATGAGTATATAGTGTCCTTCCCCATCTCTTTTGATTAATGTTGGTTGAAAATCCAATTTGTTGCATACTAAAATTGCTACTCCAGCTTTTTTCTTGGGTCCGTTTGCTTGGTATATCTTTTTCCAGCCCTTTACTTGGAGATAATGTCTATCTTTTTTGCTGAGGTGTGTTTCTTGTAAGCAGCAGAGTGCGGGATTCTGTTTTCGCATCCATTCTACTAGCCTGTGCCTTTTTATTGGGGAATTGAGTCCATTCATGTTGAGAGATATTAATGACCAGTGATTGTTACGTCCTGCCATCTTGATGTTGGTGGAAATAGTCTGTGAGTGAGCTTCTTTCCTTCTGTTTTTGCTGCAGGCATGCTATTTGCTTCCTGTGCTTTCTTGTGTGTAGTTAACCTCTTTGGGTTGAAGTTTTCCTTCCAACATCTTCTGTAGAGCTGGATTTGTGTATAGATATTGTTTGAATTTAGCTTTGTCATGGAATATCTTGTTTTCTCCATCTATGTTGATTGACAATTTTGCAGGGAATAGTAGTCTGGCCTGGCATTTGTGGGTTTTTAGGGTCTGCAAGACGTCTGTCCAGGCCCTTCTGGCTTTTAGAGTGAAGAAAAGTCTGATGTGATTCTGATAGGTTTGCCATTATATGTTACTTGACCCTTTTCCCTAGCAGCTTTTAAAATTCTTTCTTTGTTCTGTACATTTAGTGTTTTGATTATTATGTGGCGGGAAGATTTTCTTTTCTGTTCTAATCTATTTGGGGTTCTGTAAGCTTCTTGTACAGTTATAGGCATCTCTTTTTTTAGGTTTGGGAAATTCTCTTCAATGATTTTGTTGAAGATATTTTCTGGTCCATGGAGGTGGGACTCTTCTCTTTCTTCTATTCCTATTATTCTGAGATTCCGTCTTTTCATTGTGTCCTTGATTTCCTGAAAGTTTTGTGTCAGGACTTTTTTAGATTTGACATTTTCTTTGACAGATGTATCCATTTCTTCAATTTTATCCTCTGAGCCTGAAATTCTTTCTTCCATCTCTTGTATTCTGTTGGTGATGCTAGTGTCTGTAGTTCCGATTCTTTTCTTAAGGTTTTCCAGTTCTATGGATGTCTCAGATTGGATTTTCTTCATTGCTTCAACTTCCCTTTTCAGGTCTTCCATTCCCTTAAGTGCTTTATTCATTTCCATCACCTCCTTTGCAGTACTTTGTTGTTGCTCTCTGAGGTATTTGATTTTGATTTCCTCCCTTAGGCCTTCTATTATTAATCTAAGCGTAGGATTAAGGTCATTTTCCTTTGCTTCAATTGGGTTCAGCTGTCCAGAGTTGTCTGTAGCATTATTGCTAGGATCTGGAGACATCCTATTGTTTTGGTTTTTTTTTTTTTACCATGTTCTTGCGCTGACCTTTTGTCATCAGATGGACCCAGGTGTTATCTGTTTGTTTCTTTTGTTACCTGACCTTGGTGCTCAGGAAAACTCCCTGCCCTGGGGGTTGGCTGATCCTGAGATCCTGGTGTTTACCTCCAGATGGCGGGCAGGTTCCTGTAATTGACTGGCTCTCGGAGAGGAGGGTGGCTGCCGCTCTCCTCAACTGCTTGTGACCCAATTGGACCAATATAGACGGGATTGGAGTGGGGAGAGGGCTAGCCTCTGATGACCTTGGAGCTGACAGGTCTCCTCAGAAAGGCAGGTAGAGCTGTGGTTGGGTCTGTGTTGTCCTCTCACTGACCCAGTCGTTCTGGCTCCCCAGCTAGGCTGACTATGCAGGCAGGGAGCTCCACCCACAACAGATGCCGGCCTTAGTGCCCCTGTTGCTGACTGCCTCAGATGCTTGGGTGCTAGGGTGAGTGACCCACCCGCCCCAGTATTTGTGGAGAACACACTGTCACGGGCTCTGTTTGCAGGCAGTCTTGGCTCCTAATTTCTTTGCTGTGACTGGGTTAGGTCTCTGCCTCTCCGCTACAGTGCACACTGTGCCACCATGTTGGAAACTCCGGAAAAAAAATAATCTCACTTACCTTTGCTCTTGTGGTGCGGCTCGAGTGCAGGCTGGATATCAGGCAGACAGGCGGGGCCACTGGTCTGTGGCTGGAGCCGTGGGCTGGATCCGCTCCTGGGCTAGATCTCTAGCCAGAGCTCCTCTCCAGACCGGTGACGGAGCTGGCTGATCTCAGGGTTGTGTTCCCGGGAACTTCGTGGGCTGTTTTACCTGGTGACCGGTCTCAATGTTTGCTGTGGGAATTTAGACACTGTCTGTGTTTCACTGTAGGCTAGGGGACCTCACATTCACTCCACAGTGACTAATCTCATTCACCTACTACTCAGATGCACTACTCTATGGTCGGTGCCATCTTGGATCTTCCCCCCACACACTTTTTTTTAAAGCCTGAACATTTCTAAACCCACAAATCAATATTAGGGAAAATGTCTAAGAATGGTAATTCTTTTACATAAATTGAAAGCCGTTTCCTTCTATTTATTAGCCAGGTAATGTTTATGTCAAAACATCATAAAACAAGTACAAAGAAGAAGAAAAGCCCCTATAATCTCACAATCCCCAAACCATAAGGACTTTGGACCAAAGTAGTCTTTCCATAATTTTCATTTCCTATAATCGTGTTTTAGGCTCTTAGCGTGTGCGTGTGCGTATGCGTGTGTGTGTGTGTGTGTGTGTGTGTGACAGGCAGGCAGGCAGACATAGCAGATGGATGGCTGTACATCAGCATTTTCAGTTTCATCCTTAGCAAGTCTGTCCTCCTCCCAGCTAAAATCCTCTGAGTTTGTTGTACATCTTACTGTGATGCATGGCCGTCCAGATACTTCATATTTTTACAGAAACAACAAAAAACAAAAACTTATTTGTGTGTGTCTTAACTTCTCTCTTGGTTGTTTAAAGTTTGAAGGACTTTTCTAAGCCTTCCCCTTCAAAACACAGCCTTTGATTATCAAAGTACCATCACTTTGCCTCCATGTTTATCCTGGATATGCAAGGCTAGCTCTTTGGAGAGCCCTGGCCTGTCTTGTGTGAGACTCTGGATCCAATCCCAGCTGTTTCAGAAAGAAAAAAAAAAGTTAAAGCTGAAGAAAGGAAGGAGGGAAAGATACTTGAGACACATAACTTTATACTTCAAAATAGTTACATGCTTAGAAGGAAAGGAACATTCTATCTAGAGCTGAAAAGACTTTATGTGGGCAAGTTAAGTAAAGTTTTGGGTTTCTCTTCTCTTAACCAGGGCAACAATATTCATGTGTGCTTGTCTAGAGGACAGAGTAGACAAGCTTAAGTCAGTCTGTGTTCTTTCTCTAGGAAGTAGAGCTTCTCATTACCCTGCTTAAATCAGAAAAAGGAAGTCTGGGCTTTACAGTCACCAAAGGCAGTAAGAATGTTGGATGTTATGTCTATGATGTCATACAGGATCCAGCCAAGGGCGATGGAAGACTAAAGCCTGGAGACCGGCTTATAAAGGTGAGAGAGACATTTAGAGGCTGCAGGGATGGGCTCAGTAGTTTAAGAGCACAGGCTGCTATTCCAGGGGTCCTGGGTTTGATTCCCAGCACCAGCATAGCATGTTGCTTTACAATTATCTGTAACTCCAGTTCCTGGGAACTCAGTACCCTCTTCTGGCCTCTGCAGGCAACAGGCACATAGGTGTTACACAGACAAAAATGCAGGACAAACACTCGCATGCATAAAATAAAATAGTATTTTTAAAATAAGACATTTAAGGGGAAATGTATACAAAAGTATACATTTATACAAAAAATGACTGTCTTACTCCATTTTTTGTTACTCTCCTGAAATTCTGTACACAAGCCAACTTAAAAAAAATTTTTAGTTAGCTCACACAATGTGGGATCTTTAAGGTCACAGCACCAGCAGCTAAGCCGTAGTGAAGACATCATACCTGTGTGACAGGAGAAGATAGCACCTCAAAAGGATGCAAAGGTGCCACTGCTCCTTCTGCAGGCACACCTTCTCCACCCAGAGAACCTAGCCTCTAACATGGGAGTCTTTGGGGAACAAACTTGAGCCACATCCAGACCATAGCATTGACCAAGAGCAGGTCAATGCTGGGGAAGGAAGGAAGTTGAGTTACCATGACACTGTTTCTCTGGTTTATGTTTTTATTCCCCACCACTTTAAAAACAAAACAAAAGCTTTAGGGGTGCAGAGTGGCACATGCCTGTAATACCAGCACTTGTTGGATAGAGGTGGTAGGATCAGGAATTCAAGGTCACCCTTGACTACATAATGAGTTGAACGTGAGGCCCTATCTCCCAAAGGGGACAGGGGCAGCTAGGAATGTAGCTCAGTTGGTAGCGGGTGAGTTTAGTTCACATGAAGCTCTGGATTCAAGCGCCAGCACTACAGAAACCTAGTATGGTGGCACAAACCTGTAATCAGGAAGTTAGATGTGGAGGGAGGAGGATCAGAGGTTCACTCACCACCACAGCCTTTATACACATAGCTATTTGGGAATTGCTTCAAGTTGCTTCTTAAACTGAAAGTCCTTTTAATCTCTTCAGGGTCTCTCAAGTCCATGAGATAGCAAGTTTCTTAAATTCTGGGGAACAATAATGTATGCACTTATTTGTTAGTGACTTTATGTTGTTCATAATGGCTTGGTCATTGTCCCTATAATTTCTTCAGGGAAAGGAATCCTAATAAATTAGACATGACATCATCATAAATCTCTTGCTGGCTAATATAGGTTCCTATCACACTCCCTGTTGTGAAAACCAACCTTAGCTTGCCTCTCTCGTTTTGTAGGTTAATGATACAGATGTTACAAACATGACTCACACTGATGCCGTGAATCTGCTGCGAGCCGCCCCCAACACAGTCAGATTAGTTCTTGGGCGGATTCTAGAGTTACCCAAGATGCCAGTGTTTCCCCATCTGCTGCCTGACATTACAGTAGCGTGCCACGAAGGGGAGTTAGGTAAGAAAAGCACAAGATTCATTCAGTGTGATTTTCTTGGCATAATTGGAATAAGGCTCCTGCGACTGAGGAATAATTGCTCTTTGTTCTATGAAGGATTTTCTCTCTCTGGAGGTCATGGCAGTCCACACAGAGTCGTGTATATTAGTGACATTAACCCGAGGTCAGCCGCGGCTGTTGACGGTAATCTCCAGCTATTAGACATCATCCATTATGTTAACGGAGTTAGCACACAAGGAATGACCTTGGAAGAAGCCAACAGAGCACTGGACCTGTCACTCCCTTCAGTGGTGCTGAAAGCAACAAGGTACTGGGCAATAGTTTACAGCCTTGCTTGTGTGTGTGTATGCATGTATGTGTGTATGCTTGTGTGTGTGTATGCATTGTGTGTGTGTGTATGCATTATGTGTGTATGCATGTATGTATGTATACGTGTGTGTGTGTGTGCGTGTGTGTGTATTCATGTGTGTGTATGCGTGTGTGTATGCATGTGTGTGTATGCACACATGCAGTTCAAGTCACTGATTATGCTTGAGCATGACAGAAATACAAATTCACAGCCAGCAAAAGAGTAACATTAGAGCAGAGTTCCTGATAGAGTCTAAGAAATCATGCAGGTAAGTGCTTCAGCACGATTCCGTCCCTAGCCTGTTATTCTTTCATGGATTCCAGCAGAAGATGGAGCTCAAGAAATAAAAAGACATTTCTTGCTAATGGCACAGCAAGCAACATTATCTCAATGTGGATTCTACGTGTGTCCAGAGGCCCCAGAGAAGGTCTGTTCGGGTCTAATGGAGACCAAAGCAGAGGGTTATTGTTAGAGTGACCTCATGAAGCCCTCAGTTCATAGCAGCCTATGAAGAGAGCCTGGATTGCTTGATTGGTTTGGTTTGTTGAAGGGACACATATCTCAGGATTACTCTCCACAATCATAACCTTGACAAGTAATCTGTGTTAAAGATGAAAGGACTTTGCATTTTCCAGCAGCCCAGCAACAACATAGAGATATGCTGAGAGTTTTTGGGGTGTGGGAATGTGGTATCGTGTGTCTGCCAACAACGTCCCTTAGGGTCCTTCAGGTTCTACAAGATGACATGCTAACCCCTGTTCCTAGTGTCCTCACTTTGTGGCTGCTCTTGGTCTCAGGTATTATAGTATTCTCGGGTAGTATTGATTCTTAGAATAAAGTTGTTTTTTTTTTAATCTCTGTTTTCACTCTAATCTAAAAGATAAGCATGTTCACATCAAGGACTTTATATATAAACTTGTAAACTGTGCCTTCTGAGTTAACACCTATGAGCTGGCCATTGAATGACAGGCAGTGAAGGAAGTTGTCAGTCGTCACATCACCACATTCCTAGGGGGGAGGGGCACTAGGGCAATGTGCTGTACCTAGCCCTGAAGAAAGATTATGCAGAGGAGGAGTTAATCGTGTGTGGAAATAAGGTCAGTGATGAGGCCTTCAGTTCAGCCTCTGGTTCTGTTGATAACAATAGTAATGCTAAGGCAGCAGCACTTGCTGAGCATGGTGTGCACCCCTGTAATTCCTGCACTTGGGATCCAGAGCAAGAAGATCTCAGTTCACATAACTGCAATACAGAATAAACATGAGACCATCCTGGACTAAGTGAGAAAAAAATGGAGAAGGGAAAAAAGAAAAAAGCCATTCCTTCTTTTCTTCCTTAACCTTTGTGAGGAGGGTGGGGACTGTGGTTACATATCTCACATGGGCGTAGGTCCACACTTTGCACTTTGTGTGAAGAGTGGACTTGTTCACTATTGCATACATCAGGCTGACCTGCGAGTTTCCGGGATTGTTGGATTGTCCTACATGAACGTTCCATCTCACTGGGGTTACAGACACATGTGAAGAGTTCCATTAAATCCTGTCTACACTTTCTGGGGTACCCAAACTCAGCCCCTGAAAAGTGGAGCTTCTGAAATGACTAAAACATGGTCCAAAGGGTGTTTCAGCTGCTTGAAACGGAAACTTTTGTAATTGTACTTTCTTTGTTCCGCAGAGATGGCTGTCCAGTGGTGCCTACTTCAGAGGGATCTTCCATTGCAGTGCGCAAGTTCAGCAAAGCCAATGGTGTGACACATTTACTTTCACAGGGTTTTTGAAGAGGTGACTTTCTTCCAGGACAGCAAGTTGGATACTGTCACTAAGTTGTTTTTCTTACCGCTCTAGAATGTTTTACAAGATCGAAATGATAAGCCTATTTAAGTGATGACATCTCTGAAACTCAATCTGTATTAGAGAACTAGGGCAGCAAAGCAGACCATGAAATGCATAGCACAGTGGACCTGAAGGTGTGTCCTCTCAAAGTCTCCTGCTGCTTACGTGAGCCTCCATTTGCGATCAGTACAATCTTCCTGGTATTGATCTAGTGAGCACTAATGAGGTGTGTGTACAGCTTAGTAATTTTACAGATATTTATGGGATGTCTCCTGGGCCACGGACCCATCTGGGCGTTATGGATTTATGAACATGCAAACAGATATCTACCTCATGTGGTAGCCTAAAGACAGAAACAGTACAAGAGCTGTAGTAGCACTTGTCTTCAGTGATCATTCTGGACAAAGCATTCCTAAGTGTGTTAGTCCTCACAATGACTGGATAATGCTAAAGTTACTATTGTATCGCTTCTTAGAAAGAGAAACCAAGGCACAGAGAATGTTGATAACTTTGCCCAAGCCCACAAAGTTAATAAAGAGTAAGTCTAAAACTTAAGCCCAGGAAATCATATTCCCTCCTATTTCTGTAATGGAGACCTACAAATACAGCTTTTATTGTTAGTGCTAAGAGAAGTCAGACACAGAGGAATGTGGCTCAGCCAAGCTCAGCACTTTGTGTGGAGTAAGCCTTTCAGGTTTGCAGAGAGCAGATCTGAGCCCTTGCAGCAGCTGCAGGAAACCATCCGTTTGTCTGGTAGAGCTAACGTCCGCTCCCTGCTCTCAATCAGTTCGTTCTGGAGCACACTAGCTCATGAAGCACTGCTGAGAACGTCTCCTGCCTGTTTGTCTTTCCAGGGCCCCACACCCTGTGGAAAGCACCTTGGGATCTGTCTGTTCTCAAGCTTGTCTCCCATGGAACTAAGCTCTGTGGGACCAAGATGGGAAAGAGAGCAAGTTGGAGGGAAGCTGTAAATAACCTGCCTGCAATGTCCTAGGGTGTTCAGGAAGACTTTTAGATCTAGTAACTTGTTATTGATAGGCTTTTAAAATTATTTTCCTAGAGTTCTAATATGCCTTTTTATTTCTTTCAAATAAAATGAAAAGTTTCTTGGGGTCTTTGTAACATCAACCACAAAGTTATAGAAATGTATTCATAAAGAATTCCACAACCTCCATCTTCCTGCCAGAATTACCTGCAGGTCATTCTCAGCTAGAAACCCTAGAACTCACGTGCTCCAAAGAGGGAAAATTCAGCCTTTATCTGGAAGCACACTGACATACTTTGCCATTTATCCACCGCACAGGGCCTGAGCTAAAGTACTTTGTGAAACGGAGCAAGTCCCCTCTCCCGTACAGAAGTAAAGTGAATTACAGTCCCGTATTCAAGACATTGTGACGTCGCTCCCATTCTAGTGGGATCATTTCAATTCCGTGTGTCCTACTTGAATCATCCAGTCCCAAACAACTTGTTTTGGTGCAGGGTCACCCTCTTTAGCCCAGGCTGACATTAAATTCGTAGCAATCCTCCTGCTTCTGCCTCCCAAGTGCTGGAATCGCAGATGTAAGAATGTATCTGACTCCAAATCGACTTTTGTTTTATTTTGGTTTTTTTAAGGCAGGGTTTCTCTGTGTAGCCCTGGCTGTCCTGGAACTCACTTGTAGACCAGGCTGACCTTGAACTCACAGAGATCTGCCTGCCTCCTGATGCTGGGATTAAAGGCGTGCGCCACCACCATTGCTGTCGCCACCACCACCTGGTGGCTCCAGATGAGCTTTTTTTAAGTTAAACTCTTTTCTAGTAGTTTATTCTGCTTAGTTGATTTGCATCATTTGTATTCTGACCTCTTTTCATATATAATTAAAAATAACATCCTTAGAAATACTGGGTTTTTTAAATCATTTTATATGTGTCAGAGTTCTTTAAATTTTTTCACTGATTTATTTGTGTGGGGGTGTGTACAAGTGTGGGTGTACACGAGTGTGGGTGTGTTGCTCACACCACAGCTCATGAGTGAGGACAACCTACAGAAGCAGATGGCATCAACCTGGCGTTATCAGTCTCGGTGACAGGCACGCACCCTGCCGATCCATCTTGCCAGCCCCCCATCACAGTTTTTAATTGAGTTACATCTCTAGCATTGTATATCTTGAGCAATTTCTGTGTCTCTCTTATAATTTCAGTTGTCTCACGTACCACTCTGTGCTGTTCCTTTCAGGCCATACCAGTGTGGAGCCTTGTGGACAGCCCGCACTCACACCTAAGAATTCGTTCTCCAAGGCAAGAAAAAAAAACCTTCCTTTCACGTCGTATCTACTTTTAATACCAATATGCTTATGCTTCACACCAAATTGATCTTACACTTCAGTGTTCATAAGACACATGCTAACAGTAGGACTCTATTGTCATGAACTAACAGGCCTTGCTAAGTAAACTTACAGGGCGGAGCCTTCAAGCCTTGGGCACACTGGCTTTTGGCTAATGACTCCTAGGTACAGCTAGCGTGGGGTTGCTGGGATTAATGTGCACATTTCCTTCATTTGTCTTGGACTGTAGGAAGAGACATGTATATTTAACAACAGTGTTGCCGTTTTGGACTAGTGTTAGCCACAGTAGCCTGAGAAGGCTAAACCCATGGCCCAGTAAGGAGCAGCAGTGATAGCCAAAAAACAAACTGCTTGCTTTGAAAGACTTACGCAGTGTTTTGCCAGATAATAAATACAATCTTAAACGACTTAGGATTAGCACGGATGCAATGAAGTAATTTGACACAGCTTTAAATGCCTTTTGAGTTCTACTTTGTGCTCTCTCTTTAAGTGCACTTGTGTGTTTGGGTAATATTTATTTTTATTATTTTCTTCCTTCCATGTTATATGATTTTTCTGAGAGGATTTTTATTCTGTTGAACTGTTTTATCCTACACTCACCCCATGAAGTCCAGTCCAGCCCTCACTATTCAGATGCCTGCTCATGTAATTTAAAAGGCACATTTTCCCATGTAAAATGCTTCTTTAGTAATCTGAAAAAAAAAAAAAAAAAGGATCACACCATCTCAGTGTGATTCTGGACTTGAGGTGGGTTCTGAAGAACAAAGTTCGTGCAGTGAGCAGAAGCCCCATTCTTTGCCTTTCTGTTACATCGTGTCGTTGCACATATTTTATGTAGGCGTCTGGAAACACCCTGCAGCAGGAGCGAAGTTAAGGCAGAAATGACTGGTGACACCACAGTGGTGTCCCTGCGTGTGTCGTGTCTGCACCGCACCGCAGCACAGCACAGCCTGCCGGCCGGCCTGCTAATCCAGGCCTTCAGCTTCTCAGGGCTGCAGCAACTGAAATTTCCCGGGTCTCTTTAAGTATCAGCACGCTAAAAGAAAGAAGAGTGGAGATTCTGCTGGATTGACATCAAATCCTAGAAACTAGGACTTTTATTATTATAGGTGCCAACACCTCTCCCAAGAGGTCTCCTTGACAAAATTCTGTCCTTGAGCACGAATGCCCAGACCATGAATTTCTCATGAAAAAAAAAAGGGATTTCACAACCAGCGGGCATTGCATCACCAGCTTATGAGGTGTTGTATCTAACTTATTAGTAAAAGGGGCCTTCAGAGCAAACTGCACCACATATTTACTGTGATTTAGTCATTTAATTTTACAGTTTATCCAAATCTGCCTCCTTTTCTTCTCTCTCTCTCTCTCTCTCTCTCTCTCTCTCTCTCTCGACAGGGTTTCTCTGTATAGCCCTGGTCTTGAACTCACAGAGATCCACCTGTTTCTCCCTCTCAAGTCCTGGGGTTAAAGGTGTGTGCCACCACACCCAGCAGTTACACACAATTTTGAACTGCCATGTGGGTGCTGGGATTTGAACCCGGGTCTCTTAACCGCTGAGTCTTTATTTTTCTTTTATTGCACATTGATGTTTTCCATACAATATTTTCTGATCATGGCTTCTCGGTTACCCACACCTTCCCTCCTGTGAGAATCCAATCCTTTCTGTCTCTTGCTGGAAAACAAATGGGCACCTAAAGAATAATATTAGGCTGGCAAGATAGCTCAGCAGTTAAGAGAACTGGCTAGTGTTCTTCCAAAGGTCCTGAGTTCAATTCCCAGCAACCATGACCATCCACAATGTGATCTGATGGCTGCAGATGTACATGAAGACACAGCACTCATATGCATAAAATAAATCTTTAAAAGAAAATAAATATAAAAAACTCAGCCCACTGTTGCTGGGCATGGTGGTGCATGCCTTTAATCTCAGCACTTGGGAGGCAGAGACAGGTGGATCTCTGTGAGTTTGAGGCCAGCCTGGTCTACAAAGTAAGCCCAGGAAAGACAGGGAAACCCAAAGAAATCTTGTCTCAAAAAACCAAAAAAAAAAAAAAGAATAATAGTAAAGTAGGATAAAACAGAGAAGAAAGCAGAAGAAAAAGGCCAAAGAAAAAGCATAAGATATACACGTTCACACATGCTAGAATCCTTTGAAAACACAAAACCGAAAGCTATAATGTATGTGACCAGGACCTGTAATATAAATAGAATAAGAATTTAAAAGCCCTGTCAAACCTTATGAGACAAAGAACCTCCAAAGATGCCAGTGAGTTCATTTTGTATTGGTCATCTACTACTGGGCATTGGGACTGGCCTGAAGAATGGTTTGTATCCCCAGTGAGACTCTGTTGGAGTGAACCAATTTTTCATTTGTGAGAGGTTATCCCTTGGACATAGAACTGAGACCAGATAGCCCAGCCACTTAGGGTAAGACCAAATACTGTTGTTCTCCTGAAGGAATGTAGTCATAAAATGACTCCTACCGACATTCTGCTAGACTCAATAGGTGAGTCTTTCCTCGGTCATCATCAGAGGATCCTCCTCCTACAATAGACGGGAACAAACATGGAGACCCATAGCTGTACAAGAGTGAGAGATTTTAGGACATAAGTCCTAAGTGGGTTGTCTCCATGAAATCCCTCCCCTCAGGGCTCAGGGAATCCTGGGAGGAGGAGGTGGAAAGATCCTAAGAACCAGGGGGATGGAGGACACTAAGGAAGCAAGGCCTCCAAATGAAGGCTGACTGACACACATATAAACTCATGAAGACTGTGGCAGCATGCACAGGGCCTGGGCGGGCCTCGTGTGAGAGGAAGAGTGGATACATGTCCATCCTTAACCTTTCCCACTGTGCTGGGGACTGAACGTAGCTATGCGAGTGTACCGAGCCACATGGCAGCTGCATTGTCCCGAGAGACTGTGCTCCTTAAGTCAGTCTGTTTCTGCACTGGAATGCTACATTCAGCTCAGTGAATGTAATTCCATAGTTACCAATCCACTGTTATGTTCATAAACTTGCAAGAGAGGTAAGCTAAACTGGAATGTCTAAGAATGATGGTGCACCCATATAATCCCAGCACTAAAAAGGATGAAGCTACAGGAATATGAGTTTGAAGGAAGACTTTATCTCAAAAAGAAAAAAAGAAAGACCAAAAGTAATTTTCCTCCTTTCTTTCAACGCCTAGGCCTTTGTAATCCTGTTAAACTTTTCCAAAATGTTCTTCGGAAGACAAATCTCATAAAATATGTCTCAAGTAAGAGCTGTGGGAAGTCCAGTTGTTTTAAGAAACAGCACAATTCCAGATGTGTTCGGTGATGGGAAAGCCCATCCTCTTTGCACACTTCACTCCACAGATGTTTCACAGTAACACAGATACAAGTGCAAAGATGTAACATGAGTCTTGTACTAACCAAGTAGAGAGGAGGAGCCACGTTCAGTCCTCCAGTTCCGGGAGTTGACAAAACACTGATCTGATGGTTTGCTGTGGTCTCACACTTCAGGTTAACAGAGAAGAAGTAATCAAGGCTGTGGACCCTAGAGGAAAACACTCATCTTCTCAGATGAAGGAGTCAACAGACTTGACTGAAACCAAAGGTAGTTTTCACATAAACCATCCAGTTACTGTAAATGACCTAAAAATTTAGTAACAAAGACAGATTACTTGTCCTCTCACGTGCTAACATGACTCTTAATCTGGAAGATTCTTTGAAGAGATGGAATGAATGAGAGAACATAAAACTAGCATTGGTGATTGGCTAGGGGGCAAATGTCCTTCACCCATTCTCATCTCTAAAGCTGATATGACTTAGAGCTTGAAAAGACAGTCCTTGTGTTTGATGGTTCCTGTGTCAGGCCTTCATAGATTGCATAATGGCTTAGAAACTTTATATTGAGGATATTTTATATGACCTGTTATATCCTTAATCCTCAGAAAATTACCTCTTTATTTCTTTCATGAATAAATAATTTGACACTAATTTTATGAATATTTTATTAATATTTCATGAAAAGGCATTATCTCCATACATTGGTTTTCATTTATTGTTTCTAAGCTGCATTCATGTGGTTGTTTGTCCCAGCAGCCATCATACTTCCAGACAAAAGGACTAGGTGACCATGTCTATCCTTCAAAGGAGACACTTAAAACTTTCAGATACCTGGCTTGTTCAGATTGAGACTTGTCCCTTTCTCACATCAGTACTTTTAACATAAATTACTGTCTTTCAAGAATCCGATGCCCAGAATGATGACATCTATGACGACTCTCAAGAAGCTGAGGTTATCCAGTCCTTGCTGGATGTCGTGGATGAGGAAGCCCAGAACCTCTTACACCAAACCAATGCCACCAGAAGGGCCCGTTCTCCGGGTATGGGAGCCAGCACATGGGTTGGAGAGTTGTTGAGTAAAACTGAAATGTGCTAGGAACACCTTCATTCATCAGTTTCTGGGCAGTGTTTTTGGAAATAAAATAAAAATGTGTTGTCTTTTCCATGTTTGTTTGTGGATGTGTTACCTCTCTAATGAGACTTAAAATGTATCAGTAGAGGCTGTGGGTAGAGTGCCTTCCTAGCATGCGGAAAGCCCTAGGTTCAATGCCCAGCACCCTACAAACCACACTTGGTGTCACACGCCTATAATCCCAGCACTTGGGATGTGGAAGCAGGAATATTAGAAGTTCGTTATCATCTTCAGCTACATCGCAGATTCAAGGTCAGCCTGGATTACATGAGACTGTCTAAAAAGCTAACTGAAAAGTATCATTAAGTGTCATAGCTTTTATTTATAAATATATTAGCCTAAACACCTTCCCCTCTAGTTAACAGTAAGCCATTGTTAAAACATAGCCATTTCATAGATAAGTTTAGCAAACATTTTATGCTGTATATCCTATTTTCACCTACTCATTGCTTACCTGGTTAGAGCATCCACAATGCTGCTGTGTGTCTGCTGCCCCCTTTCCTGGGTAAATGAAGACTCCACTGCTGGCTCAGCACATTTCTTGGTCTCTTTTACACACTTCTCCTGTATGTTTCCCTCCCAGATCCACTGAGGACAAACGGGGAGGCACCAGAAAGAGCAGCGGAAGATACCGACTATGATGGGTCTCCATTACCTGAAGACATCACTGAGGTGAGGACTGTCCCTGTGTGAACAGCCTGTGGCGCTGTGCTTCACTAGAATTCTGTGAAACGTCACTTGTTTTACCAACAGATGAGGTTTGCAGGGGGAAGGAGGAAGCTTTATTTTGTTACATTGCACTGTGATCTACACCTAGAAAAACCCTGGATCATTTCTCGATTGGAAGAAAGAAAAAAGAAAGGAGAGAATATATAAACATTGACTCTGAAAATAATACTGTTCTCTAAAGGGTTTATTTAAGATATTCTTTTTACTATCATAGTATTAGTAGTTATACCACAAGCTCTTTCAAAGATTCCATGACTCTTGTAAGTCATAACAACATAACTGTATTTCACTACAGTATTTTAAGACATATTTTAATAGGGGTGTTCTAAAGTCTCATTTACCTACAATTAAATAAAAAGCTTTGCCTGACATTTAAAAAAAGTCATCTAAAATTTCTTTTTTCTTAATATGGAGAAAAAAATATTATGTAGATTCTTCATTATCATGACCAATAACAAACAATTATGTCAGAAAACTTTATTATATTGATTTTAGGATATATTTTTATTATAAAAATTACTTTAAATGTAACTATTAATGTAAAATTCCTTCTTAATCTTCTGTCCATGCTTATCTTTTCCTCTAGTGTCAAAAAAAAATGTCATGACCAAGGCACATTACAGGAGTTCATTTGGGCTTATGGTTCCAGGAGTTAAGAGTCTGTCATGGAGGGGAATCATGGCAGCAGGCGTAGTGGCTGGAGCAGGAAGCTTGAGGGCTCCCATCTTAGATCTCAAACAGAAAGAGCAAGCTAGAAATGGCAAAGTCTTTAAACTCTACAGCCACTTCTAGTGACATACTTCCTTCAACAAGTCCATACCTCCTAAGTTGCCCCCAAACAGTGCCACCAATTGGTGACCACATATCTAAATGCCCAAGACTGTGGGGGACATCTCATTCAAACTACCACAGATGGTTACTAATAGAACTTGGACTTCTAACTATCCTTCCATCGAGCATATGAAAGCAACTATTCTGTTCAAGGGTAGCCAGGTCCAAGGTCAACAGAGCTCATAGCTTAGTAGCATGGCAAGGGCCTATATGTCATCTTTTAATAGACATCATCACATTGTTAGAAAGTTCATTTAATTGTTCATGTCCTCTTTCCATGTTGAGTGCATAACAGATTTGACTCATTTTAATATTCTAGTGTGTGGATATCATAATAGATTAAATCAGCCATCTCCTTGGAAATTTTACTTTTTTGTTGTCAAACAACAATGCAGAAAAACTTCTGTGTCTGTACTGTAAAAACTAGCTCATGTTGTGTGACCACATCTCAGGTCCTGCCCTTTTTCTAACATCCTACTCTACCCAGCCCTGCCAAGCATTTCACATGAGCAGGCACTTGAGTCCTGCGCTGTGTCTTTCGGTTGTAATAACAGCATACTATACACTGAGTGGCCTCCACAACAGGATTATTTTCTCAAAGTTCTGAAGGCCAGTGTACCAACACAATTGGGTTCCTACTCAGTCTCTCATTGGCTTGCAAGTGAATGACATTCTTTTTTTTTT